>JANAVB010024600.1:1300023-1443976 GCA_029216955.1 Iris pallida | reverse complement strand
ATAGATTATATATATTATATATATATTTATTATATATATATATATCGGATGAGAGCCTCGCTCTCTGGGCTAATTGGGATTCCAGCGCAGGGGTCCTTCTCCGACGAACCCTGGCGCGCCGCCGGAGGTCCCCTTGCCCCTGTGCAGCCAGGTGCCATGGCCGGCTTGGCCTCTTGGCAGAGGCTACCTCGTGGCTCACACATCCCTTCTGCTCTACCCCGCCGGCGCTGGCGCCCCCGTCGCCCCCGACGTCGGTCCGGCGCCTTCCTCGTCGACCTTCTCCCTCTACCCCCGCAGTCAGCCACATCCCTTCCTGCTGGGTCCCCCCTTCCCCCTCTCTGTCCCCCCGTTCCTCCTCCTCCCGCCTCCCTCGGCTCCCACGGCGGACCGTCCACCCCCAGATCGCCTCACCGGCGTCAGATTAGCTCCTCCCCTCGGCCCCGATGTTGACCTCTCCTCGGCCTCGCCCCTCGCCCGACCCTCCCCCGTGCCGCCATCTCCCTTGGCTACGGTCTCCCTAAGCCGCCAACCTTCGCCGCGCAACCCCTGCCTCAGCCGCGGCCTTCCTCACGGCGTCACCCTCTTCCACGCCCCTCTCGTCGAGTCCCCCCTGCGTCGGCATCATCCTTCCTCCCAGCACCCCCTCCTCTGCGGTGGCTTTGGTCCCCCGGCAGTGCCTATGGAAGCCACCGCCCCCGGCGGTGCTGGTACCCTCATTCTTCTCGTGGTGCGCCCCTAGGTGGCGACCACCTGGCCCCCTCACCTCCATTTCATCCCAGCCGCCGCTTCGGGGCCTCGGCCGACGTCTTCGCTGTCTCCCCAATTGGGACCGGCTCCCTCGCCGGGCCTCCCCCCCCGGCCGTGGCCCCCCGGGACTGAACCCCTCCCTTCTCCCTCTCTCGGGCCGCGGTGGTGCTCTTCCCTCGTCGCTGTCGCCTCCTCACGGTTCCCTCAGCTCTCTGGTCGACGCGGCTCTCCCCTCTGGCCGACCTCGGCGGATTAGCTTCCCACCCTCGTGGATCAGCTCCCCCTCCCAGCTTTAGGCGGATCAGCTCCTCCTCGTCGGTCCGCCTAGCACCTCCTGGCTCTTGTCGGATCAGCCCGTCCTCGCCGGCCCGCCCGTGTGGGCTGCACCCCCTCGGGCTCAGCCACTCCCTCGGGCCCTTCGCCCTGCTCGAGCTGGCCGCTTGTAACACCCTGTTTTCTGAAATTAGGAATTTTTGAAAATTTATTATTTTTATTATTTATTAATGGTATTTTAGTCATGGTATGATTTTTGGTGATTATTAGTGTGATTTAAACCATTTCTAAAGTCATGCTAAGTCATGACTTATGACTTGTGATTTTGGTTAGAATAACTTAGTGTAAACCCTAGTTTCTCTAACCTAGAAGTTGCCATGACCATGAGGACTTGACCATAGGCTTAGAATATCATTTTAGTGGTTTTTAGCCTAAAGGGTATTTTGGTAATTTTCTAGGATTTAATTGGAATTAATTGATTTTATGAGTTTTTACTATTCATTGATTTTGGTTAGTGTCATGAGAGCCTTTAACCTAATCTACCCTAATCCATAGGTTAGTCCCTAACCTAGAAATGATAAAGGAATGGTTGGTTGCATAAGTCAAAGTATGGCTTAATATCTAGATATTTCATGTTAGATATTTACATTAGATATTTTATTTAGATATTTTACATAAAGTTATGTAGAATGAATCCTAGCCATAGGATAGCTTTGAAACTTGTTGGAGAGCCCACAACCATTGATCCTAACCCTAAACCAACCCCCATGGCCGGCCAAGCATGTCCCCCCCCTATATGAACACCCCATCTTCACAAAGAGCCTCATTTTCAATGTATTGAAAACCCATTTTTCCCTCAACTTCACAAAGCCATAACTTCTTCATTCCTTCACCAAATTGAGCCCCGTTTGTTGCGTTGGAACCCCCTACACTTGAGGATGCTAAAGGAGGCTTAGTAGCAAGGTTGCACAAGGATTTGGACACCCCAAAGTGAAGAGGAAACCCCCCCTAGAAGGTTGATTTTCATGATTTTGCACATATAGGTAAAGTGTTCTAAACCCTATCAAAATAGTGATTTCTCTTCATGGTTGCATGCATTAGGATACCATGGTCATGTAGGTCAAGTTTGGTAGGATTTTTATGTGGTTTGGTGTCCGTATCGGACACGTATCTATGTTTGAAACCAGGTGTTTGGTGAAATGCCACATAGAACATTTTGTTAATGTTTTTCAAAACAAAATTGATATTTGGGTAGCCCTAGATCCCTAGGTCACTTTTCCACTTGACTGAGCACAAAACAGGACACGTTTCGTGTCCAAATTGGACACGAAATCACTGATTTCAGCCACACTGACACACTGTAAAACCTAACTGTTTGATGCTGTGTATTGTGTCCACACCCATTGTGGACACAATACAGACACGAGGACACAAACCTAGACCCTAGGCCGACCCCTGACACGAGCACGTGGCCCCACGTGCCCCGTGTGGAGCACACGACCCCTCGACACGCGCGCACGAGACTGTGCAGCCTCCCCTGCTACCAGACTTCTCGTGCGGACACGACACGCGACGTGGACACACGAAACTTGGCCTGAGGGTTGGGGCAGTGTCTGACACACCCCTCCCAAAGTTTCAGACACGTTGGTGTCGTGTCGAGTGAGAAATCACACTCGCAATGACCCTACACTATACTGCGCACACACGTATCAGAGCTACTGATACGTGCTCGTATCTCGGACACGGACACACGTGGACACAAATCAGGACCGTGGACACCTAGGGGACCCCTAGGCGAACCTTCCCCCATGAGCACGAGACACGACGTGTCTTGAGTCGTGAGTACGAGACACAAACATCAGCCCTTCGCGTGCCCTATATTTTACCTGATTTTGATTTTTGCGTGTCCGACACACCAAAACGTGTCTTGGTCGTGTCTCAGGCACCTAGGACACTAGTATAGACCCTACCCTACCATTACCAACCCATGGACACTAACCTTAGTTCGATTTTGTGGTTCGAAATCGAATTACCCCCAAAACCTGGGTAAAACCTATTTCCAGTTTTCTGGAATTTATTTCCAGTTTCCAAAACCCAATTTCAAATGCCATTTTATGTATTTTTGTACATGTTACTATATGTTTTCAGTATGTATATACTTAGTATATATGTATGTGAGTGTGTATGTGGGATTAGGGTGTATACATGTACATATATGTTATATACACATATGTGTATATGTGACTGTGGTGTGTGTTTGTGTGTGGCAGTGTGTGGTGTGTGTGTGTGTATTCTGTGGGGTTCCTGTCTCAGGAAACCTGAGACACACCCCCCCCACTGTGCAGTCTCTCTCCCCCTCTCACTGTTAGCTCCCTCTCTCTCACTGTCATTCTCACTGTCTCACAGCCTCTCTCTCTTCCCTTCCCTTCTATATATATATTGAAATATATGTATAGTTATATATATATGTATTGTGTATATATATATATATATACATGATATATATGTATATGTATTAGGTCTCTATATGTATATGTAGTGTATTATATACATATGGTTGTATTATATATGATATTCATATATGGGCATGTGGGTAGTAGGTAAATAGTGTATGACTATATGTATAGATATATATATGTGAGACTTTTAGTTATAGGTTTATGTGGAAACCTAGGCTAAGGCCTATGGCCAAGGTTATTGGCCTATGGTTGGGGTTAATCCTAAAGGCCAAAACCCTACTAGAAACCCTTGTTGACTAAGGGTTGACCAAAGTCAACCTTAGGTCAAAGTTGACCTAGTTAACCTAGAAATGACTAGGAATGACCTAAAACAACTAGTTTGACTAGTTTGACTAAAACCCTAACTAGTTTAACTAGTGTTGACCTAGCTTTGACTTAGGGTTGACCATTGTTGACCATGGTTGACTAAAGTCAACTATTGGTCAAACCATGACCTAATTGACCTAATTACCCTAACTGACTAGTCTTTGTTTGACCAATGCCTTAGCTGGTCTAAGTTGATCTAGACTTGATCCAGATTGATCATGTTGACTAGTATTTGACTAGTTTGATTAGAGTGTTGACCAGGAGTTGACTTTAACCTAGATTAAACTTGTTTGACCTTGTTTGATATTGTTTGACCTTATTTGACTTAGTATGACTTCCTGTGACTTAGTTTGACTATTGAGTTGACCAAGAGTTGACTTTTGACCAGTTGACCTAGAATCATGTAGTATGCATTGTATACTTATTTTTACCATTGTGGATACATTGTGACTTGTATTGCTCTGATTAGGAGCCAGACACCTCTCCTCAGACAGTATATCCTCTTCAGACATTCAGTTATCAGGCGAGTACATTCTCTGACCGTTCATACTTGTTCAGGCTTTACTTCTCGCTCTAGATTACTTTACTTGTTGCTGTCACATTGGTAACACGGATTGGTACTATATGGATCTTTACATGAGATGTTATCCCCCTCGGGAGCATCGGGTACTTCATGTTATGTGTGTTTCACTATCATCATGTACTCCTATGCTTTCATTATTCATGTACACTCATGTGATCATGTACTCTCATGTTTACTGAGCTCTCATGTATACTATCATGTGCACCCTTTTATGGGCCCCATGTGATATCATGTACAATAACGTAACTGTATAGATCCTTGTGTATTGATTGGGGTACGGGGGAGTAGAAGTGGTCATGTGAATAATTCCAAAGTAGTGTAATCATGTGCAAACTCAGTAGTGTAATCATGTGCAAATTCTAGCCATTCACATGCCTATCTTATGCTCTACATCACTAGTCACTTACAGTTCTCTATATACAGTAGATATTTTATTACAGCTATCTCTTTTACAGCGTATATTTCCTTTCAGCAGTTCATGTATCTTACTCTATTGCCTGTATCGTATTTCTAACCTGCTGCACTGCGTGAGATGTATTGTGCTCGTTCCCGTCCTGATTGGACCTGTTGAAAATATTACAGAGGATGAGGAGGAGGCCCTGGTGTCTACCTATTATGGAGCAGGACTAGATGATACTTATGTGTGGACCCTCAGCAGGATCCACCTACAGCTGAGAAGGATGTTCCAGTAGTCTAGACCAGTTTAGTCTAGGCAGTCTTCTATATTTACATTTTTCTCACATTCTGTGTTGTATTTTGAGATGTGGAGATGTATAGACTCTTAGACTTTTTGTATTATGAGTTGTCAGTTCTGGATATTGTGTTGTACTAGACACTTAGACTTATTCATCTATGATACTGTTCTCTTGAGTTACTATCTATCTATCTATCTGTCTGTCTTTCGTTCTTCTACCCTAGATGTGATTGAGATGTATATTGTTATGTCACCTCCGTTCGGAGAGTATAAACTGTACAGGTACTTGATATTGATAGATGATTGACCTAGGACAGCGTTCTACCGCCGACACTGCGGCGTAGGCTGGGCGTTGTTACGTTCTCGTACCCTAACAGTGGGTGCGGGTCGTGACACGTTTTTAGTGGTGGCCCATGCAGGTCGAGTTTGTGTAGTGGTATTCGAACTAGAGTATCACTACAGCCTGCGATAGGATTGAGGAATAGGCTTAGAGAGAGTGGATACTCAATCACTGCTAGGATACTTTGAGAGATTCCTGGGATGACCCTTGAGAATCTCATTTGAAATTACGATTTAAACTCCTTTTCCCTTGATTGAATTTGGTTTTGGAGGATTCACTGTAGAACTTTGAATCCTGGTATTAGTTGATGATTTTGAAATTTTTGTAGTTGTTGATTTTAATTTCTTAGTGTTAGATTAATATCTTTTATTTTTTTTTGGGGTACTCAATCACAATTATGAGAAAACTCTTACTTATTTCTTGCCATCTAATCCTCTTGCTAATTGCCTTTCATTAAAATGAACTGTCCTCTCTATTTTGCATCTTGCTTAAACTCTTTCTACCAATCTATGTGACTGTATCCCAAACCTGACTTACTCGACTTTTCCTCCAATAAAGACTCATTAAGACCTTCTAACCTTGACCTTGATTGGTCGAACCCTAACTATATTCATCTAGTAGCCTATAAATCCCTAGGACTGTGTTCCTAAATTATTTACTGGACTCCTGATTAATTTTATTCCATGGGTTAATTTGATCCTCTTCAATTTTTGCATCAATTTCACGTCTCGAACTACCACTTTCTATTCTAGACCATTGGATGTCCTTTACCGCGACTTAGATATTCAGAGTATAACACTAGCTGTTACCTCCCAACAAACTTCACATGTAAGACCTAGACTAGCCTACCTACATGTAGGTATTCCATGTCCTACTAAAATCCGTCTCCCTGTACTCTATTTTTCTTGATATGATTTTCTGGTCAAATGGCTAGACTATAACCTCTGCCATGATACTAAATTTATTCTTATTTCAATTAGAAATCCACCTTGGTTCAATTCTTTCGACCTAGCATGTGGTGTTCTGCTTGAATCCTTAAATACTTAACCTTATACCTTATCTGATTACTTGACCCGTTGGCTAAGAAACTTGGACTATATAATTCTTTCATCATTACCACCCTTATATCTTGTGCTGCTAAATTAGCCTTAGTTTTGCAAGCTTATCTATTTTCGAGCTTGGTCATGACATATTTTATTGGGTGGCCACCCACTAACATATTGTCTAATCAGAACCGGTACATGATGGTCTGATCAACCTATTGTACTTTGGTTCGCTTTTTCATGTATCAATCTACGTGGATGGACACAGTTAAACTTACCCTAGAATCTTATCCACAACAGCCTTGACAATTCTCCTTGGAATTATTTATCGCCTATGGACCTCGTATTCGTATCCAGTTAAATTAAATTTAATCATGACCTGGATCTTCATCATTGGATGCTCGTGCTCATACTTGATTTCATTGATTTCCCACCTTGCCCAAATCCCAGTTTATCTCGAAATTGATCAACTTAGATCGTGTCAAGACTAAAACTATTTGTGATTGTTGTACCTAAATTTTCAATTTTCTTTTTATGGAATGGTAACTTTAATGATTTCTCACTTGTTAATGACCTATTTTCATATAGGATGGTAGACGACCCTATAGCCTTGATGATTGTTGTTCCCTTACCTTCCCAATTAGGATATCCTAGATTGCTTGTACGTTTTGATACCATAGGACAGTATTGATCTAGAATGACTAGTGCATCTAGATGAGACCACAGACTGTTCGATTTAACCTGTTCCCCTGGTACTACTATTGCACCACAATTTCTGGCTTAATTTAGACCATAGACCTTTTCCACTCTAACTTATGATCATCGTAGGTACATTACCGTGACTTTTAAATTGGAGCACAAGACTAGTTGTTTTCTCAAAACTGACTTCACATACATGACCTAGACATGACATACTACACCCATGACCTTAGTGTCCCACTCAGGCATACCATTGTGTGCTTCATTTGCTTAGTACGATTTTCCTGACCCGAGACTCTATCCTGATTTACCCCATGGAGTTATTTTTCTTTTGGCTTCGATTTGAATTAAAACACCTTATGACCTGAAACTGCCAGCCAATTTTTGGACATGACCCAGTATAGGTCTACTACCCATATTTTGCTTGTTGACCTTGTATGTTGCCTAGGTAGTGGCTTCGTCCTTGATTGTTGGAGGTTTGACCTAGAAGGGGTATGACCATCTAAATTTCGAGGACGAAATTATTTTAAGGTGGGTAGACTTGTAACACCCTGTTTTCTGAAATTAGGAATTTTGAAAATTTATTATTTTTATTATTTATTAATGGTATTTTAGTCATGGTATGATTTTTGGTGATTATTAGTGTGATTTAAACCATTTCTAAAGTCATGCTAAGTCATGACTTATGACTTGTGATTTTGGTTAGAATAACTTAGTGTAAACCCTAGTTTCTCTAACCTAGAAGTTGCCATGACCATGAGGACTTGACCATAGGCTTAGAATATCATTTTAGTGGTTTTAGCCTAAAGGGTATTTTGGTAATTTTCTAGGATTTAATTGGAATTAATTGATTTTATGAGTTTTTACTATTCATTGATTTTGGTTAGTGTCATGAGAGCCTTTAACCTAATCTACCCTAATCCATAGGTTAGTCCCTAACCTAGAAATGATAAAGGAATGGTTGGTTGCATAAGTCAAAGTATGGCTTAATATCTAGATATTTCATGTTAGATATTTACATTAGATATTTTATTTAGATATTTTACATAAAGTTATGTAGAATGAATCCTAGCCATAGGATAGCTTTGAAACTTGTTGGAGAGCCCACAACCATTGATCCTAACCCTAAACCAACCCCCATGGCCGGCCAAGCATGTCCCCCCCCTATATGAACACCCCCATCTTCACAAAGAGCCTCATTTTCAATGTATTGAAAACCCATTTTTCCCTCAACTTCACAAAGCCATAACTTCTTCATTCCTTCACCAAATTGAGCCCCGTTTGTTGCGTTGGAACCCCCTACACTTGAGGATGCTAAAGGAGGCTTAGTAGCAAGGTTGCACAAGGATTTGGACACCCCAAAGTGAAGAGGAAACCCCCCCTAGAAGGTTGATTTTCATGATTTTGCACATATAGGTAAAGTGTTCTAAACCCTATCAAATAGTGATTTCTCTTCATGGTTGCATGCATTAGGATACCATGGTCATGTAGGTCAAGTTTGGTAGGATTTTTATGTGGTTTGGTGTCCGTATCGGACACGTATCTATGTTTGAAACCAGGTGTTTGGTGAAATGCCACATAGAACATTTTGTTAATGTTTTTCAAAACAAAATTGATATTTGGGTAGCCCTAGATCCCTAGGTCACTTTTCCACTTGACTGAGCACAAAACAGGACACGTTTCGTGTCCAAATTGGACACGAAATCACTGATTTCAGCCACACTGACACACTGTAAAACCTAACTGTTTGATGCTGTGTATTGTGTCCACACCCATTGTGGACACAATACAGACACGAGGACACAAACCTAGACCCTAGGCCGACCCCCTGACACGAGCACGTGGCCCCACGTGCCCCGTGTGGAGCACACGACCCCTCGACACGCGCGCACGAGACTGTGCAGCCTCCCCTGCTACCAGACTTCTCGTGCGGGACACGACACGCGACGTGGACACACGAAACTTGGCCTGAGGGTTGGGGCAGTGTCTGACACACCCCTCCCAAAGTTTCAGACACGTTGGTGTCGTGTCGAGTGAGAAATCACACTCGCAATGACCCTACACTATACTGCGCACACACGTATCAGAGCTACTGATACGTGCTCGTATCTCGGACACGGACACACGTGGACACAAATCAGGACCGTGGACACCTAGGGGACCCCTAGGCGAACCTTCCCCCATGAGCACGAGACACGACGTGTCTTGAGTCGTGAGTACGAGACACACAAACATCAGCCCTTCGCGTGCCCTATATTTTACCTGATTTTGATTTTTTGCGTGTCCGACACACCAAAACGTGTCTTGGTCGTGTCTCAGGCACCTAGGACACTAGTATAGACCCTACCCTACCATTACCAACCCATGGACACTAACCTTAGTTCGATTTTGTGGTTCGAAATCGAATTACCCCCAAAACCTGGGTAAAACCTATTTCCAGTTTTCTGGAATTTATTTCCAGTTTCCAAAACCCAATTTCAAATGCCATTTTATGTATTTTTGTACATGTTACTATATGTTTTCAGTATGTATATACTTAGTATATATGTATGTGAGTGTGTATGTGGGATTAGGGTGTGTATACATGTACATATATGTGTATATACACATATGTGTATATGTGACTGTGTGTGTGTGTTTGTGTGTGGCAGTGTGTGGTGTGTGTGTGTGTATTCTGTGGGGTTCCTGTCTCAGGAAACCTGAGACACACCCCCCCCCACTGTGCAGTCTCTCTCCCCCTCTCACTGTTAGCTCCCTCTCTCTCACTGTCATTCTCACTGTCTCACAGCCTCTCTCTCTCTTCCCTTCCCTCTATATATATATATGAAATATATGTATAGTTATATATATATATGTATTGTGTATATATATATATATATACATGATATATATGTATATTGTATTAGGTCTCTATATGTATATGTAGTGTATTATATACATATGGTTGTATTATATATGATATTCATATATGGGCATGTGGGTAGTAGGTTAAATAGTGTATGACTATATGTATAGATATATATATGTGAGACTTTTAGTTATAGGTTTATGTGGAAACCTAGGCTAAGGCCTATGGCCAAGGTTATTGGCCTATGGTTGGGGTTAATCCTAAAGGCCAAAACCCTACTAGAAACCCTTGTTGACTAAGGGTTGACCAAAGTCAACCTTAGGTCAAAGTTGACCTAGTTAACCTAGAAATGACTAGGAATGACCTAAAACAACTAGTTTGACTAGTTTGACTAAAACCCTAACTAGTTTAACTAGTGTTGACCTAGCTTTGACTTAGGGTTGACCATTGTTGACCATGGTTGACTAAAGTCAACTATTGGTCAAACCATGACCTAATTGACCTAATTACCCTAACTGACTAGTCTTTGTTTGACCAATGCCTTAGCTGGTCTAAGTTGATCTAGACTTGATCCAGATTGATCATGTTGACTAGTATTTGACTAGTTTGATTAGAGTGTTGACCAGGAGTTGACTTTAACCTAGATTAAACTTGTTTGACCTTGTTTGATATTGTTTGACCTTATTTGACTTAGTATGACTTCCTGTGACTTAGTTTGACTATTAGAGTTGACCAAGAGTTGACTTTTGACCAGTTTGACCTAGAATCATGTAGTATGCATTGTATACTTTATTTTTACCATTGTGGATACATTGTGACTTGTATTGCTCTGATTAGGAGCCAGACACCTCTCCTCAGACAGTATATCCTCTTCAGACATTCAGTTATCAGGCGAGTACATTCTCTGACCGTTTCATACTTGTTCAGGCTTTACTTCTCGCTCTAGATTACTTTACTTGTTGCTGTCACATTGGTAACACGGATTGGTACTATATGGATCTTTACATGAGATGTTATCCCCCTCGGGAGCATCGGGTACTTCATGTTATGTGTGTTTCACTATCATCATGTACTCCTATGCTTTCATTATTCATGTACACTCATGTGATCATGTACTCTCATGTTTACTGAGCTCTCATGTATACTATCATGTGCACCCTTTTATGGGCCCCATGTGATATCATGTACAATAACGTAACCTGTATAGATCCTTGTGTATTGATTGGGGTACGGGGGAGTAGAAGTGGTCATGTGAATAATTCCAAGTAGTGTAATCATGTGCAAACTCAGTAGTGTAATCATGTGCAAATTCTAGCCATTCACATGCCTATCTTATGCTCTACATCACTAGTCACTTACAGTTCTCTATATACAGTAGATATTTCATTACAGCTATCTCTTTTACAGCGTATATTTCCTTTCAGCAGTTCATGTATCTTACTCTATTGCCTGTATCGTATTTCCTAACCTGCTATGCACTGCGTGAGATGTATTGTGCTCGTTCCCGTCCTGATTGGACCTGTTGAAAATATTACAGAGGATGAGGAGGAGGCCCTGGTGTCTACCTATTATGGAGCAGGACTAGATGATACTTATGTTGTGGACCCTCAGCAGGATCCACCTACAGCTGAGAAGGATGTTCCAGTAGTCTAGACCAGTTTAGTCTAGGCAGTCTTTCTATATTTACATTTTTGTCTCACATTCTGTGTTGTATTTTTGAGATGTGGAGATGTATAGACTCTTAGACTTTTTGTATTATGAGTTGTCAGTTCTGGATATTGTGTTGTACTAGACACTTAGACTTATTCATCTATGATACTGTTCTCTTGAGTTACTATCTATCTATCTATCTATCTGTCTGTCTTTCGTTCTTCTACCCTAGATGTGATTGAGATGTATATTGTTATGTCACCTCCGTTCGGAGAGTATAAACTGTACAGGTACTTGATATTGATAGATGATTGACCTAGGACAGCGTTCTACCGCCGACACTGCGGCGTAGGCTGGGCGTTGTTACGTTCTCGTACCCTAACAGTGGGTGCGGGTCGTGACACCCGCCCTCGGGCATCGCGCTACGCTCGGGACCCGCGCCCTATTCGGGCAGTCCCCCTCCTCGTTCGGGCCTCGTGCCCCCTCGGGGCGCTCTCCGCTTTCGGTGGCTTGTATTTTTTTTCTTTTTCTGTTTGTTTGAATTTCGAATTCGGGTCCCGCCTGTGGGACCCGATCTTTGTTGATTGTTCGTTTGTTTTTAATAAAGTTTCCTTTTTTAAATATATATATATATATATATATATATATATATGTTTATTCTCCTTCTTTTTCTAAAAGTTTCTTCTTTTATGCTTGGAGTAGGCAAGATTGGTAAGGAAAGCTCATTGAGAAGAGTTTGTGGTCGTTCGACAGTCAAGTCACTTGGCCGACCTCCCAGAGAAGCAATATAAGGAGGTGTTTGATGTGATCCCATTTTTATTTTTTATTTTTTAAATTTTTGCTGCTTTTGAGTATGACCATTGTTCTTGTTATTTCAAAAAAGTTCAGATTTTGATGGATAATACGGAATGGGCTTGTTATGTTTGTTGAAATTTTTGAACATAATATGTTTTCAAGGGTTGCACGGGTGCTAATACGACATGGTATATGGCTGCAAGAGTACACCTAGTAAACAAAAAAAAATTTCAGGTTCCCAATTTTTAGTACATTAGACCTGGTTTCACACCCTAGTCGTAAAATATGCGAGACTAGACTATATAACAATGGCCAGCAAATACATAATCAAGAGTTTTCCCATTTTAATGGAATCCTCAAGTACGTATATTGTTGTATCTAAATAATAACAGTGTCTCAAATATACTAATCTCATCCACAGAAAAATAAACTAGTTTGAGCACGATAAAGCCAAGTAGTCAGTACTAAGTCATACAGAACAATAATGAGTATAAAGTTGGTGGAGACGAATCCACTACTCAAATATTCTGAAATAAAGGTACTGAACGGAAATGCAAAAAATAAGATAACTAGATATAGAATTTAGTGATGGACTGCATCCAAGATGGTACCATACCCAAGATCAGATGTACTGTCTTAGGCATATCTTCTCATCCTTGAAAACAACATCAAGACCGGTTTGTAAATTTTCTCGTACTTTTGCTTAGCTATGCTTGGAAAGAAACCAGGTACTCAGAGGGACATAATAAGATACATAAAAATATGCCATTAATTATATGAACTACTATAATAAATAAGGGGTGTACCAGACTAAGTGTAATGCAATGACAACACGTTCGACGGAGGGGCTATAGGCCAAATAGGATCAATATAATTCTCTAGGGAAGCATAGGCCTATTATAGCATAGCATCATGGACGCTAGAGGCCAAACTAATACTGATCATAAGTCCATGGTCATCATACCCAGTTCTTCGACGCAAACAACGGGTTACAAGGAAAAAAATGTGTACGTAGCCCATGCGTCTAGTGGCTGTATTTCAGAACTTTTCTATCTCTATGCAGTTCCTAGTCTATGAACTGCCTCGATGACCCAACTGTCCCAAAAATATTCCATGACTCCATTGAACTTAATGTAGTACCATGTTCTGAACAGTTCAATAAGATACACCTCGATATCGTCAAAGGCATTTGGGAATCTTTGGTCCAAACGAATCACACGTCCATTTTTATCAGATTAGTGAATTGTTTGCATCATCCGAAGAGGTTTGATATAAACCTTCTGATATACGCCAGCCTCCCTTGGAGTTATCAGAGTTTTTGAGGTTCTTTGGAGAGGATGGCTCGTATTCTCTTATGATCTATGTAGATTCCTTTTGATGTGATAACGAAACTCAGGAACTTTCCACTAGATACCCCTAATAATGATTTGGTCTGGTTCATTTTTATCTAATGCACCTACATTAGCTCAAACACAGTTTTGAGGTCTTGGAGATGATCGACTTTACCCCGACTATT
Organism: Iris pallida; assembly: GCA_029216955.1. NCBI lineage: Eukaryota > Viridiplantae > Streptophyta > Magnoliopsida > Asparagales > Iridaceae > Iris > Iris pallida. Next base: position 1,429,963 of record JANAVB010024600.1, on the reverse strand, counting down.
GATGGCGATGTCATCTTTGTTGCACTCGACCATTTTTTGAGGTGTTTGCCGAAGATGGTGCTCATGGCACATTGATAACTCATGCTAGCATTCTTCAGGCCGAAAGGCATCACCATATAGCATGTCATGACCCGCATCCGGTGTAGGGGCACGAGTGCGTGATGGCGCCCAGCCTATGCCGTAGCATCGATGGTAGAACGCTGTCTAGGTCTACTAAACTAACTAACAATATAACTATCGTAACCTGTCAAGATAATAATCTCCAAATGGAGGACAAGAATTGATAATGTTCATACTTAATCACAAGACTATACGGAAGATTAATAGCACGATAAATAAAATGACAATATTATATGAAATATCCAAGAAAGTCTAAAATAAAAAAATAATACAAGTCCAAAAAGTCTAAGATTGAACTAATCTCCAATACAAGTCTAAAACAATAACAGGCTAAGAGTCATCAAACTGGAGACCAATCTGGTACAAATCTAAACCCTTCTGAATCAGAGTCTTCCGATCTATGCCTACTACACCTTGTGGGCCGTAATAGGTAGGGCATCCGTCAATTGAAAAATATATCCAGTCAGTATTGGAGCGAAGCACAAACTCTAATAGTAGTTCCAATTAAAGGATAAAAGCTATAAAATAGTAATAGTGAGTGTAATACATGATAAGCATAATAAACTGTACCATAACTATCTAGCATATCATGTAATAAGGATGAAAAGACATAGTGGTGAGAGCACCACATTGAACATGAATTAGATAGGAAAGAAATTGAACTAGCTATATTTGAAATATCATTTCCAACAAGTATTCTATCAATAACATTGTCCACAATAGTATGGCTCAATCATATGGGTAACGCATGATTGACTATCCACAATAGACGACTCAATCCAATATGATTAGCTATCCACAATATCATAATAGTAAGACTCAATCCAACAGGATTGGCTATCCACAATAATTAAGAGTACGACTCAATCCAATAAGACCGGCTATCCACAATAGTACAAGAGTACGGCTCAATCCAATAGTATTGACTATCTATAATAGCACAGAAGTATGACTCAATCATGTGGGTAACGCATAATTGGCTATCCATAATATCACAATAGGGTGTCAACACATGAACATGAAGATCGAACTGTACAATAAGAATGAGAAAAGTATATATATCAAACAAAAAATATAACAACTAAACCATGTGACCATCGTGTCAGAAATCAAGTAGTAAATTACTAAATACATGAATCATAATAAGAATTAGATAATACAAACTATCAAAAAATGTACTCGTCTAAGATCCGGTGTGTAGTACCAACAATGTCCAATACGGTGCCTTGAAGACCTAAATATGGAATATTATATCAATACCAAGTTTTGAAATGAATACAAGTCAAACTAGTCCAAATCTAGGCCATAAAGTCATTTCTAGGTCAAATTAGTCAAACTTTGTCAACTCTAGGTCAAACTAGTCAAACTTGGTCAAACTAGCCATATCTAGGTCATATAAGTCCATCCCTATGATATTGGGCCCATACACTATGTATCTAGGCTATATTTGGCTATATAGGATACAAGGGTGTCAATATTACATAATATATACTAGTATCCTCATAGCTAAGCCTTAACACTATTTGTATACCTTGGCTCGAGCCAACTTGGTATCACTATCTATGTACCATATACCTTAACCCAAGGATGGAACTCAAGCTAAATCCACTTAAGAATAGTGCACGAGGAGACACGTTTGAGTGAGACATAATAGGCATAATTGAAGGTAGACTCGTCTAGGCCTTGTATATAGAATTTGTTTGAAGTAATAGCTAGTCTTGCGCTCCAACTATCAAAGTCACGGTAGCGGACACCAAATAGTCTGATTAGAAAGTGGGTATCATGAACTACTAACTCATTAGCTTATTTGGAAAGAAGATTATCCCAATCACTCGCAAATATAGGGAAACTTTAAAATTTGCGAGGCCCTATAATCTCGCTACCATGGAACCCTAGGTTATTGGAACTAAATGGTAGCACAACATAAAAGGATAAGGAAGTCATTCTTAGAAAACAGTCAATATGACTATAAATAAGGAGCATTAAGTCATAGTGACTTGATGAAGAGAATTTGAGTAGGTAATGAGTAATGACGGGTGCCTATCATGATATGGATGTTATATTTATGGATGTACAGAGGAGTAAAGATTGATCCTTAGTGTTGCTCAACTTAGGTTAGATGTATAGGCCATACTCATTCACCTAACTGAGATGACTAGTTATGACCAAAATATTGGGACAAAAATTTGCAAAACATATTCGTAATTGAAGGGGTTGCGGCATGATCAAGGACGAGCCTTACTAGAGGTTCTAGGATAATCCTGAGATTCGGATGATCAGTCAGGCAGAGGTGTCGAGCTTCTACTCCTATTAGAATGTTGAGTTTTCTATCAAGGGTTCCTAGGATAGCATTTGATTCTTACAAATGCGACTAGCTAATCTTCTACAAGTTCTTTGGGATTCCTAACTAACTGGTTTTGATGAAGGACTTAAAATAGCTATGGTTTACTAGTCTACTTGAGGTAAGATTTCTAATTCTACTCTCATGTCCTCAGTTAGGTCTAACCACTAAAGATAGGAATATCATAATTAATCCTTAAATTCTATCCCATACTCTTGTAGATATATACCAAATCCCTTAATAGTATGGCTAACAACCTACTCCTTTCAACCTATAGGAAAATATCCAATACTTACAAGTACATCTAACCCTTCTATGTCTATCTGCTAGGTAAGGGTGGAAGTAAATACTAGGCAATGCATATCTATGATACCTTGACAACTAACTTACCTATTGATCAATCTCCTAGTCATAGTTGTTAATAATCATTTCGAGGCTATTCCTGCTATATCTAGACGTCTATCTAGTCTAACACAGTCATATCCAAATATCCTTAGATCCTCTTATGGTACAACCTATCACCACGTATCATTTTGATATATTCTTTTGGCAGAAATATCCCCTAATGAGGATTCTTCAGACCACTATCCAAGGTAACTTTATTTCCTAACATATGCATATTTTCATGATTTTTACATCGTCTAAGGGACATTTCTCAACCTCTATACAACCCTAAAACTCCTATAAGGATTATACTTATCTCAAGTATGGTATCTGTCGAATCATTCTATTCATGGTGTGATTCTTGAGTCCTTCCAACTATAGTCTTCCACATGGGTGATCATATCCTAATTAGGGAATTGTGACTAGCTCTAAAATTTCTCTATATAATCTCTCATGTCACTTGGATCACTTTGGTTGAGAAATATATCATATCTTCTTGACTAAACCAATTTAACTTGTATACCTATAGTTCCACTCTATGTAGCATAGGTACTCCAATACATCTCTATCTAACATAGCTAGATTGTAGAATAGTTTTTCCTAATGATTCCTAAGTTCTCTTATTCGGGTTAAGTCGTATATATAGATCCTATACTGCCAATCCGATCTACTCGGTTTATCTATAGAGCTGTCTATCCAAATCTTATTACCTTAACCAATCAATCCCTTTTTAATTACTATCAACTAACTACTATCATACGATAGAATATAACCTTAAAGGGTTTATCAAGCACGAGTTGTTCGTCTTCCCAAAATAAGGAAGGACGAGAGTCAAAAATAAGGTGTGCAAGAAAGGATGATTGACTTCAATTTTGAGTTCCAACGGAGATGGATAAGATTAAAGAGATTTTTAAGAACAATTATGGATTGAGTTTCTATTATCGTATTACAGCCCCGCTCGGTATAGTAACGTAACCGATGCAGCTAACTCGACCTGCTGGGCCACCACAAATACATGTCATGCCCTAGTTTCACTTTATATAGGGAACCTAAGGCTTGAGCATGTCAGTTGTACGACTAGAATAAGTATCTCAATTTAATGGACTTATCCTAATCGTAGTACGCAGAATAGCATACTAACATAAGCTAACTAATCTATATCTCAATCGATAACAAAGAATAAAATCAAGAATAAACAATGTGTCATGGTCTATAGTCCATTAGCATATATGTTTGGATTGGACTCGAAGAATCATAGAGGTCCAGTAAAACTAGGCTAAATAAGCAAGATATAATAGGAAAGGAAATAGAATCACGATTAAATAATAAACTAACACTACAAGCAATACCTGAACCCTGTAGCCAAAATCATACCATCCATATGTCTATACTATAAGCTTACCAACAACCTAAGGAGATTATCATGTCCTCAGGGGACTAGCAAGATACATAAAACAATACCAAAATGAACTGTAAATGAAATAAGACAAGGGTAATAAAAGCTCGGGTTACAACATGGTATGGCCATCGCCAACAAGAGACGGCTCATTCCTGAACAAGGTACGTGTAATATCAAAAAATTGAAGCCCTACTGCCTCAACCCTTAAGTCATCAGCGAGGCGGGATACCCTCATAAGTCGCTTGATATCTTCGAGCCAGTCATCAACGTAGATGATGCCCTTAGTCCCCCTGAAGTCTCGAGGCCCCAGCTTCTTGAATCTTGAATGCCATCCGGCCTCTGCTAGTTACCCTACTGTTGGGCCAGAGCTTTTCGCTCTACTGCAGCTAGAGCGATCTGATGGGTACTCTCTATGCCCTGTCGCATTGTGACTGATCCATCTATGCCTCTAGCATCTCTTTGAATTGGGCAAACATCTATCCCATATCAGTAGGTACTAGAGCGAAGGCGAAAGATTTTCTAGAACAGATGGAGCAGTCTTCTGCGCAGGAGGAGGAGGAACGCCCACAACAACCTCTGGTACGACCCCCTATACTGGAGAAGACGTGCCCCCAAAAGTTGCTGAAACTCCCACATGGACGAAAGAAGTGGTCTGAGCAACTCATGCAGCCGGGTCTTGAGGTTGAGAGGTAGCAGACAGCTCAGAATCTGCCACAGGTCTAGGACGATAGGATCTAGTCATGGATGCCATCTTGAAAATAGATTAAAAAATAAAGTCAATATGGCACATGATATTATCAAGGAAGGATAACATTTAAGAAGGTTAACAATCGAACAAAATGAAATGGAAGATAGCAATTCAAATCTCCACGGCCTAGCATTTCCTATGCTAAATGCAACAATCAACAATCTAGGATATTAGAGGTGATAAGCCGTGAACCAATCTAGAATAGAATCTGATAATCATATTGTTGTGGCCGAAAATCGTGATATCCAGAATCTTCACCTCGCAAGTCAGCATAGATGTGATAACCCTCCGGTCCCACATTTATGTTATATAGATATAAAATTAACTTACTCGGAATAACCACTTTGCCAGCTAGCATGATGGCGAGAAATCCCAAAATCCATTACTAAGATAAGTATATCCATAAATATGTTATTCGGAATAATCGCTTTGCCAGCTAGCATCGTAGTAAACTCTAGACTCCACGACCAAGACGAATGGCTGCAATCCTCATTGACTCGCCTAGTATGTACTACCAGAATATACCCTTGATATAGTCCATAAGCTTGTCCCTAATACAAATTCAAAGTCATCAACGATCATCAAGAATAAATTTCAACAACAAACAATGAAGAGTGGACAGAAACAAGGGGAAACGACATTCGTGATAGAGTTTATAATGAGATTCTCAGGGTCGTCCCAGGAATCCCTGAAGAGGTCCTAATTGTGATTGAGTACTCACTTACCCTAGTACCCTATCTCCTATATCCTATCATAGGCTCGCAGTAGTACAACTAAGCTGTTGCACTACCACGACATCGCTCTATTGTGAAGCTAGATCTGCATGGACCACCACATGAATATGTTACGACACCCGATGTAGGGGCACAAGTGCATGACGGCGCCCAACCTATGCCATAGCATCGACGGTAGAACGTTATCTAGGTCTACTAAACTAACTAACAATATAATTATCATAACCTGTTAAGATAATAACCTCCAACCGGAGGATAAGAAATGATAATATTTATACTCAATCACATGACTATAAAGACGATTAATAACATGATAAACAAAATGACAACATGATACGAAATATCCAAGAAATTTTAACATAAAATAATAATACAAGTCCAGAAAGTCTAAGAGTTAACTAATCTTTAATACAAGTCTAAAACAATAACATGCCAAAAGTCATCAAACTGGAGACAAATCCAGTACAAATCTAGCCTAACTAAGACGGGAAATGAGCCTCCTTAGCTGGAGCTAAACCCTCATGAATCAGAGTCAGCAGATCTATGCCTACTACACCCCGTGGGCCATAATAGGTAGGACAACCGTCATCTGAAAAATATATCCAGTCAGAATTGGAGCGAAGCACAAACTCTAATAGCAGTTCCAATTAAATGATAAAAGCTATAAAATAGTAATATTGAATATAATACATGATGAGCATAATGAATTGTACCATAACTAGTTAGCATATCATGTAATAAGGATGAAAAGACAGAGTGGTTAGAGCATCGCGTTGAATATGAATTAGACATGAAAGAAATTGAACTAGCTGTATTTGAAACAACATTTCTAACAAGTGTTCTAGCAATAACAATGTCCACAATAGTACTACTTAATCATACGGGTAACGCATGATTGGCTATCTGTAATAGTATGGCTCAATCCAATAGGATTGGCTATCCACAATATTACAATAGTATGGCTTAATCCAACATGATTGACTAGCCACAATAATCAAGAGTATGACTCAATCCAATAGGATTTGCTATCCACAATAGTACAAGAGTACGACTCAATCCAATAGGATTGGCTAACATAATAGCACAATAGTGTAGAATCGATGGCACCTCTAGAGGGGGTGTATAGAGTGTATCGAAAGAAATATCTCCAATAAAAATTATGCAGGTAATGGCAGATATAAATAGATACTTAAATGCAGTAAAGCACAAAAGTAAGTAAATCGGGACGAGAAAGCAATACGCAGACACCGAGATTTTATACTAGTTTTTCTCTAAGAGGCCTAGTCCAGTCTCAAGTACTCATACTCGATGTTTAATCTACTATTTGAAATAGAGGATACACCGCGTACTTTACTCCGAAGAATACGCCAACTTCAACATCATCGTATTTTAGTCCAAAGCCAACGATCAAACTTTAACTCTTTCAGAAGAGCTTTTATACTCCAAGCTTCTACAACTTGAATACTCCTAATCGAAAACCACCAACACTTAAAAGAATGAGAGTTTTCTTGGAAATGTGAATATTGAAAGCTCTTGGTAATAGGAAGGCTTAGAATAGATAGAGAAGATGAAGAATGGATTGAGTGATTAGAATGTCAAATTATTCTCTATTTATCGTAGTTTTTGAACCAGAGTTCGGGCAGAACTCGATTACGATAAATGTTCAAAATTTTGAACGTTGAAGATCCAAAAGACTAGAGAATGCTTCTGACCAAGAGTGATTCCTGGGGACTGAGTTCGGTCCGAGTTTGGGTAGAACTCGGCCCGAGTTCGGTTAAGTCATTTTTAGAAATTTTTTGGTTCATGTAGGCTTTTGGATGTTAGTTTGGTTTGGGACACATGAAAGGTTTATTTTTGGAAGGGTAAACTTCTAGATGCTAGTGATCACGACTCACAAATAATCTAGACTCAAGAAATAAAAAATACAGCATAAAATAGAAATAGGTTTGCTCGACGATCAGGTGCATCTTCTGTAGTCATCTTTGAAGTCTTTCCATATCAAAGTCAGAGTTTTAAGTCAATTATCGAAATCAAGTTGATCATGGCTACATAGGCCAACAATCTCCCCTATTTTGATATTTGACAAAATTACGATTGATATTTTTAGCAAAAGTTCAGCTTGTTTGAAAGTAGGTTGGTACGGTACGAAAGTTGCTTGTTCATTAGTACAATAGCTTGCTTATTGACTTGCTCCCCCGTAATAAATGATCTAGTCCACTTAACATTGTGAGATCTAGCAAAGATTGTCTCAAACAAAATTTCTTTATAAGCAATAGAGCAATATATATGTATTTGATGTATTCAACAAATTTATTCAGCATGTATGTAATAAAAAGTATTATAGAATTTTGCCCCCTTTTGTCATAGAATCAAAATTGACAGAAATAGAAATGTACTCAGCATAGATAAACAAGTAGCACATAAACTAGTAAGCATAAAGGAAATCACATAACTAGAAATGCATAGAGTATTGAAATAGGAAACTGATACGTAGAGTGCATAAACTAATACATGCCAAAATACTGAAATACTAAAAATGCTTTGAAGAAGCATTTCACTAATACATAAGCACTAAAAGAAAACTAGAACAGAATGGTGACTCTGTATCACTAGATATCATCTTCAATCATCATCCTCATTAACATTAGCATTCGTCGCCCGAGAAGGATTCCCGGACTCAGCAGTGCGTTGAGATCATAGCGGGCAGCAGTAGGGTCAAAATAGCGCTGAGCCTCTCGATCATCAATCCGATAACCGAGCACCGAGGGATCATGAACCATGGGAATATGACCGCCAGGGTTGTGAGCAAAACTGTAGCTAAAGTCCTTCATGGTGTTGGTCATAGCCTAGAACTGGAGAGTAGTATAGAAATTCATAGATGGAAACTAATCCATAATCAAGGCCTTAAGAGACTCAAGAGTGACACCAATGGGATGATGTGAAGGATGGGAACTACCAGCTGATGGATCAATAGAAGGAGGTGGAGAAGGCTGTACTGCAGTAACATGAGCAACTCTACAATGCTCATGAAGATTGGCCAGTAGGATTTCTCTTGGATAGTCATCCAAGTTAACCTCAAAATACTTAAAAATATAAGAAAGATACATCGCATAGAGAATTCATCACGGTGTCATGCAATACAATTCCATAGCAACGATAAAAGTCTTAGGTAGACTAAAAGGAAAAGGAATTGGAAGTAGAGATGGTAAGTAGCAGAGGTTACAAATTTGTGACCTCACCCATAGAAGATTGTTTTGGAAGGATAGAAGAAAATATCAACCAATGAAGGTCATAGAAGTAGTCATTCTTATGCTTGGGTCGAAGACTACCTTTGGGACGTGGATTAGGTGCACATAACGAATCATGAAAAGAGTCAAAAGTTACGTGGCCTGGAAATTGAACTGAGGTGATATCCACGAGTGCTTCCCCTTCATTGGGAATATAAAGCATGAGTGCCAGATCATCGGCATCAAATTCAATATCAATCCCACCAACCTTAGATCTTAATGTTCCGTTTGTGATTGTGAGATTACAGTAAAAGATACGAATAAAATTTGAATAGATTGGTGTTTGCAAAAACAAGTCTTTATTACAAACTTAGAAAAAAGGAACAGGAGTACAATTGATTTCTGGAGAAGTACAACTATAGGAATCTGATCAGAAGACGATTACTTTATCCCTTGGACGATGTGATATCGAAGACACGATCCTCTAGAGGATGCAACAACACTTTAGCAGGAGATTATGATCATTCTTGATGCTTTAATGGGATTGATTTGAAACTCTATTTATAGAGTTCATGAAATAACTATTTAGTAGTTATTCTGGGTTGTGCGCAATTCAGGTTGCTCGCCTCCTGTTCACTTGTGCGAGCAGTTGTACCAACTGTTGTGGACGTGTGGTATCGTTTGATTGAGATGCACGTAGTCGTGGGCAGTATAGTGGGTACGTTTTATGAAGTTAGTGGCTTGCATGCCACATCACTCTGTTATGAACATTGTTTGATTACCATGTGCGAGCTTTATCATGTTGCACGTAGGCGCAATATTACAACTTACGCAAGCGGTTGCACCAACTGCTGTGGACACGTGGCATCGTTTGATTGATATGCGCATGTTCATGGGCAGTGTAGTGGGCACATTCTGTAAAGTTAGTGGCTTGCGCGCCACGACACTCTGTTCTGAACACTGTTTGATTACCCTACGCGAGCTTTATCAGGTTGCGCGTGGGCGCAATATAGCAACTTGCACGAGCGGTTGTACCAACTGCTATGGACGTATGACATCGTTTGATTGAGATGTGTGTGGTCATGGGAAGTGTAGTGGGCACGGTCTGCGAAGTTAGCGGCTTGTGCGCCACGTTACTCTATTTTGAATACTGTTTAATTACCCTGCACGAGCTTCATCAGGGTGTGCGTGGGCGCAACGTAGCAACTTGTGCGAGCGGTTGCACCAACTGCTGTGGATGCATGGCATCGTTTGATTTAGATGCGTGTGGTCACGGGCAGTATAGTGGGCACATTCTGCGAAGTTGCTGGTTAGTGCGCCACGTCATCCTATTTAAAATAAGAGTTGATCAGGTGGTGCCAACTAGCTAGGTTGCGCATGGGCACAACACAACAACTGGCGGTTTTGACTGGGTCTTCTATGCTATACTGATTAATTCTCGTGCCACACAATGACTTGCATGAACCAGCTGTTAGCATTAATTACATGCTGACAAAATCTTCTCGAGCGCTATGATTTACGGGATTCTAATGGATTTTCCTTAATCTTCGTGCTGTGAGCTGTCAGGTAATGATGATGCTGTTATATCTTCTCGAGGAAGTGTGCCACATGGCCCTCACGCAACTTGACTCCAGCACAACCAGATGTTGGCATAATCTAATGCTGCACAACTTGATGGTTTGGCACAACATAATGATTTGGCGCCATCTGATGATCGAACACTTTAATGGGTGGCACAACTTAATTTTTAGCCTCTACAAGACCCCCTTCAAAGTTTTCAAAACTTGAAAATACTTCCATGTTTTAAAATACTTTGAATTATGCTAGTTTTGTCTGGATTGCGCCAGTCAACTTGTGCCCAATTCTTCAGAACAAATTACGTAACTGTTTGGGCTATAAATAGCTGTACACTTTTGGAGTTTTTTTTTATTCTTCACGTCATTTGGGATGGCTCAAGAGAAACCCTATCTTCTTCTTATTTTCCCAATCTTTAAGAGCTTCGATCGACATCAATGGCACCCAAGCACTCTGCTGCCGAGAAAGGAAAGATTGTGGCCGAGGCATCCATGCGAGCTCCACCTTTGTCATGCCGGGAGATGGCCAACCCAGCCATGGAAGGTAAGCACTTTTATCATAGACCCGATCATCCATCACCCTATTTAGGGTTTGGCTGGCTCCTGACGTCGTGCACCCACTCTTTTTAGAGTGGGGCACAACTCATAACTTGCGCCTCTCTTTTTAGGGTTTGGTTGCTATTGACCCATGTTGTGCGATGCTTCAAAATCCATGTTATGTTTTAGGCACAATTTTGACGCATTTGTGCGGCAAGATGCGGCACATCATGATTGCTGCACAACTTGATGGTCGTGCATGCTGAGTGCGGCACAATGTGAGTGTCCCATAGCCTGACTGAATAGAGCATTAAATACTCGGTTCTTTCCCAACGATGAACCTATTTATGGGGCATTTTTTTCGAAACATCTTTTTCTTTTCTCCCTCATTAAGTGTTATGCGCCCATTTATTAGGAAGACGAAGAATCGGCGGGAGCCGACCTTCACTGTATATATAGGCATGAGGTTGCAATCTTCTATCTTCATTCACTCTCATGGCACCCAAGAAGGCAAACCTCACTGTCGATGGCGAGAAGTTGAATTCTGCGCCTACGACGTATTTACTGGAAACCGACCCATCCTTGAGGGCGAAGAACTTTCTGATCTGTTTTGGCCTAACCCCAACAGTCTTCGCTCGTCCCCAAGGTGGGCCATCGTCTTCCGAAGATCGTGGTGTACTGGAAAACAGGGAAGAATTCCTTCATCTGATGTATCGCTTGGGGATCCATAATATAGAGGAGTTGAGCACTGCTTTGTGCCCGGCTGATGGCGAGAAAAAAAAAATAATGTGACATAAGATCGTCATTTTTACATAATGGCCATAGTGCCTTGTAGTGTCTATCTTTTTTTTATTATAAAATAAAAATAGTTTGACTTTATAAATCCTGGTACATATGAACTTTTGTCGCGTAATTGTGTTGACACGTCTCAATTTTAGGCATATGTGAGCTTTGTTCTGTAACTGTCTTGATATATCAGCTTCCGAACAACACATAGTGTTTTTTCTCTGAAATATACGCCTATAGACGTGTATAATATTTTAGCTTCAATTGCATATGAATAGTTGCGAGAAGAAAAGAACATTTACTATATTCTCCTCTTCTTTCTGATGTTTGCAGGGGACCAACTGACAAAAATTCCCAGAACCGGTATCGGTGATCTTGGATGCTATGAAGTTGAACCACTTTGACATACACATCAGAGAGCTCAGAACTCTTCATGTTTAAAAGGGCTTCCTCAAGATGGTAGGAAGGGCCTTTATACATGAGAGTTGGACAGTGGAGACACAAATTAGGAATCGTATCACAAGGGTGATCTTATTCCTGCTTCTCACAAAAGGTCGTCTTTTCTCCACCAGTTGTATTGATAGCAACTTTTCTTCGAGCTGCTGCACTCTGTGGTTCTCCTCTCAACTTTCTGAGAGAGAAGACCAGAGTTGATTCCGTTGCCTTGCTCGCTGCTTCAGGTCGAGTCGACAAGAAACTGGCACCAATAAGAAGATCCACAGATGTAATAGACCTTCATTTGTTAAATTTAGAATGAAAATCCGAGATGTAATAGATTTCCATTAAGATGTATCTATGTTTTTAAAGAAGGAATAAAGAATGATTTTCTCTTCTTTATCATTTGATTTGATGTGATGATATAGAAAATAGAGTCCAGATGTAATGTGGACGTGAATTCATTTTTCTATTGATGATATTAAAGTCCGTTGGGTACTTAAAGACATGATATCATGTCTAAAAAGAGGATTTCTGTGATAATACGGATGTATCATAAAGAAAAGATATCTTTTAAAATAGCTGGGTTTCAAAAAGACAGTTTTGATTATTCGAATAGGCTCCACTGGCGATTTTGAGTATTTATTATCTTATGGCTTTATTTACAAAAAAGTAAATATACGATAATAAATGTTGGCATATTCACGAAATAAATAGAGATGAAAAGACTGATGAATAAGCAAGCCTTTTCAGCTATCGCTAAACAGAAGCAGGACATTCTAGCCAAACTGGTGGAGCTTGGGAGTACTGCCGAGGAAGAAGCTTTGAGAAAAGCTGCATGTGAATTGTTGGTGTCATCGAACAATAATGTCTTCGAGCTTCTTACGGAATATGTTTTCAATCAAGAGGGCTCTGATCCTCGTTAATTTTATGTATTTCCTTTTGTCTTGAATTTATGCAATAAAATAAATTTTATTTACATTCTGAGTCTCTGTGTTGATATCTCCTTGTCTTCAAACATGATATTTCTTAAAAAAATTCCATTAATGGGCATCATGGCGACTCGACCATCCATACTAGTCAATTAATAAGCTCCGTTGGAGAAAACTTTGCTTACAACATAGGGTCCTTCCCACTTCGCTTCGAATTTGCCTTTGCTCATGTGCATCATAGTCATAGGACGTCTGACGGTTAGAACTAGTTTTCCTTTTTGAAAAGTTCAGAATTTGACTTTACAGTTAAAGGCTTTTGATAGACGAGCTTGGTATAACTCAATATGTTGTTGAGCTAGGAGTCATTTCTCGTCAAGCGCTTCAAGCTCCTGAAGTCTCAGATGATCATTGTTTTCGGTTGTGAGTTCATTGGCAATGGCAATCCTTAGGGAAGGGATCTGAATTTCAAATGGTAAGATGGCCTCGTATCCATATACCAAAGAGAAAATTGTGCAGCCTGTAGGAGTACGTATAGTAGTACGGTAAGTCCACAGATATTCTCCAAGCTTTTCATTCCAGTTCTGTTTGTTGGTAGAAACAAACTTCTTGAGGAGTTTGATGATGGTCTTGTTAAATGCTTCTCCTAACCCGTTAACTGCAGGATTGTAAGCTGTAGAAGCAATATTATTGATCCTGTTGTCATCGCAGAATCGAATGAACTTCTGACTGATGAATTGTAGCCTATTATCATGAATGATTCGCCGAGGAACACCGAATCTGTAGATCATATGATATTTAATAAAATTGATAATGCTGCTTGTCTTGACTTCAGTTAGAGGTATAGCTTCAGCCCACTTCGAGAAATAATCAGTTATGGCCAATATGAACCGATGTCCTCGAGACGAGGAAGGGTTAATAGGACCAATGACATCCATGCCCCAAGCTTCAAAGGGCCAAGATGCTACCATCGGGTGAAGAAATTTTGATGATTGATGGATGAAGTCACCATGGATTTGACATGCACGACACTTCCTTGCATACTCGATTGCTTCAGATACCATCGAGGGCCAATAGTAGCCTATACGGCGAATACGATCCTGTAGTTTAGGACCAGATTGACGTACGCCACAAACACCATCATGAGCTTTACGAAGTATTTGTTTTGCTTCTTCTCCTGCGAGACAACGTAGAAGTAAGTCGTTAAATGTTCGTCGGTAGAGTGTTTTTGTAGCATGATTGTAATAGAATCTGAGTGACCGCCGACGAATTGTTGTAGCCTCCTTAGGATCTTCGGTAAGATATCATGGACCATGAAGTCTATGAAAGGAGTCCTCCAATCTTCACTGATAGTACAAATTTTAACTGAATTGTTGATTTCCATGTTTGGGTTATTGACTTTAATATTTAAGTTATTCTTTACACAATAACTCTCTATTAGTGATGACGATCATTTATTGCCTTCTTACTGGAATTGCTAGCACTGTTGCAAGATTAGCGAGTGCATCAGCCTCTGTTTTACATGTTCGACGTACATGCTCGATGAAGAAGCCTTTGAATGAAGTAGCCATCCTGATCGCTGCATCATGATATATAACCAGATCTTGATGTCGAACTTCGTACCTGTCTCTAACTTGATTGACAATCAGTTTGGAGTCTCCGTAAACTTCTAGATACTCAATATCTAATTGTTTAACTAGTTGGAGACCGATGAGTAGGGCATTGTATTCAGCCACATTATTGGAACATGACTCATCTAAAGAATATGCTCTTTGAATAGCTAATCCTTGTGGTGAAACAAGGACGATTCCAACTCCAGCAACAATAGCACCTTTTGGTTTGATTCTAGATGCACCATCAAAGGATAGACGCTATGTAAGAGTTTCTTCTGAAATCATGTTGGACTCCAAAGTTTCGTCTGGAATCTCGTCATAGAGTTTAGACGTTTCGGAAATTGGATGAGCTGCCAGAAAGTCAGCAAGGGCTTGACTTTTAACAGACTTTTGAAGAACATAAACCATATCATATTGTGCTAACAATATGGCCCATGTTGCAAGCATAGAATTGAGTGTACTGGGCTTCTTCATCAGGACCCGGAGGGGGTTAACTCTAGAAATAACATGAATAGTTTGGCCAGTGATATAATGTCTCGTCTTTTGAACAACAAACATCAAAGCTCGATATTTTTTTTTATACTGGGGTATATCGATGTTCAGCTCCAATCATTGTACAGCTAAGGTAATAGATAGCCTGTTCATGACCTTCTTTATTCTTCTGAGCTAATAAAGCACCTAGGGAATGGTCCGTTGCTCGAACATACATCAGGAAGGGTATTCCTGACACTGGAGGCACTAGAACTGGAGGGTTCATCATGTATTGCTTTATGTCTTCAAATGCTTGTTGACATTCTTCAGTCTAAATAAATGATAGACCTTTCTTCAAGAGTTGAGTGAACGGTCTATAAAGTCCAGAGAGATTTGAGATGAATCTCCTGATATACGCAAGCCGTCCCTGTAATCCTCGTAGCTCTTTTAGGTTGCGTGGAGGATGCATTTCTTGAATGGCTTTGATTTTCTTAGGGTCAACATGTATACCTTTAGAGGTAATAACGAATCCAAGAAATCTGCCACTAGAGACTCCTAAGAATGACTTGGTGGAATTCATCTTGAGTTAATGCTGGCACATTAGTCAAAAATAGTTCTCAAGTTTGGAATGTAGTCTTCTTTTAGACGACTTTTGACTGCAATAACGTCAACATAGCATTTAACAGTCTTTCATAAATGATCATGAAAGATAGTACTCATGGCCCGCTGATAAGTTACACCAGCATTTTTGAGACCAAACGGCATGTCGGTATAGCAATAGACTCCAACAGGAGTGTGAAAAGATGCATGTTTCTCATCTTCTGGATGCATCTTAATTTGATTATATCTTAAAATCCATGCATAAAGGACTTAAGTTCAAATCCACAAGTATTATCGATCATGACATCAGTGATTGGAAGAGGGAATTCGTCTTTGGGACAAGCTTCATTAAGGTCTCTAAAGTCGATGTAGACTCGGACCTTCCCTGTTTTCTTCAAAACTGGGACAACATTAGCCACCCAGTCCAGATATTGTTCTTCTCTGAAGAAACTATAGAAAATAAGTTTCTTGAATTCAGCTTCTATGGCATCCATCATGTCGGGCCTAAACCGACATTGTTGCTGCTTGACTGGTTTCACATTCGGCAGAATATTGAGCTTGTAGGTAGAGATCTGAGGATCCAATCCCGGCATGTCTTCATAGCTCCAAGCGAATACATCAATGTATTCCCTAATGAGTTGGATCAATTCCTATTTATCCACTTCAGGGAGGCTTTTGCTGGCAAATATCGGTTTTGGGGAAGTTTCATCTCCAACATTGACTTGAACCAACTGATCTTCAGTAGGTGGCTCACGTTTTTCAAAGCGAAGCTCCCATTGAGTATCCATGTTTTGTGCCCAAGGATCAGATTCAGAGACTTCAACAAAGTCTCCATCATCTTCCGAGAACTCGACAGTTACCCTATTGGAAGATAGAGTCACTCGATGGACATGCCCTACACTAGTGTCTGAATCCCATAAGATAGAATCAGAAGAGTTAGATCGCTCTTCTTCATCGGATTTGGAGGCTTTTGGAGTTGTAATTGGTGAAGTATAACCTAATCCTCGTTTCGTTTTGCTGTAGTATTGTTGTGATTTTCCTTTTGGAGTAGGAATATGAATAGGAGTTCGCCTTTCTTTGCCGCCATTGAGACCAGCTTTAAAATTATAGCCCATCTTTTGAATAATATCTTTTGATTGCTGACTATAACGACGTAGTTGAAGTCTTCCATTATCGTGATGTTCTTCTTCACTATCGGGCGTGATCTTCTGTTCCGTTCCTTTACTAAAAAGTATCGAAAGTTTATCTTTCTTCCTGGAAGGAACTAAGAAGAAGGAGTCCTGCATTGGCTCGAGCAATACTTCATTTTGGGAAGCTTCAACTGCTCCTATGGTAAGTAGTTCGAAGTTATCTAACATTTTTAAATATCATTGAGTATAATAAAGAACATCAGTATACTGTAAAGGAGATGTTACTTTATTGATTTGTACATCATCATTTACAACATGATTCTTAGTCTTTACAGAAAGCTTAGTAAGGTTGATAACCAGAGGAGGACAAGGAGAAGGAGAAGGTGAAGGTTTGTTACGACGAAGATTGATAACAAGAGGCTCAGAAGAGGTGAGCTCCCTTTGTTCCCTTTCTACAGCAGGAGGTTGTTTGTTATGAGAGGAAAGATGTATAGTCAACGTCTGAGAAGAAGAGGAACGAGTAGCACATCCTTTGACGAGGATCATGAGAACCTTTTTTGAAGTATGTTTCTGATCTTCCTCAATATCAATCGCCGATACAACTTTCATGAACTCCTCCTTGTACATTCGAGAGTCCGTACAATACGCTTCAATGCCCTTGAAAGGATTTAAGTCGCCTACTTCCTTTTGGACTTGTCCATTGACGTCCACGTTTTTAAAGCATTGATGTAAAGTGGATGGTACAATGTTATACTCATGCAGAATGGGTCTTCCCAGCAAAGCATTATAAGATCCATGATTATCGATTACGTAGAAAGTAACCTTTGTACGAAGATTGCCTATTTGAACTTTCAGGCAGATCTTTCCCAAAGGTTCACTTCTTCCAGAATTGAATCCTAATATTGTCGTGATGGTTGTTGAAAGATTGTGTACAGGAATCTTTAATGCATCCAGTAGAGTCTTTAGCATGATGCTAATTGCAGACCCAGGATCGATCAAAATGCGATCAACCTTCATGGTATCGACATATCCCGTGAAGTAGAGGGGTCGGTCATGACGATTATCTTCCAACATCATATCATCTTGTGTAAAGGTGATGTTTGGCATCAGCTCCATCACACTATGACAATGAAGACAAGTTACAGGCTCTTTCTTCGGCTTCTTGAGGAGTGCTAGACAAGTATCAGCTTGCGTCAAAGCTTCACTCAAAGTCTCTCGAGTTTCTTTTGAGAGACGGAGTAGCTCAAAAAATTGACAATCTTGCCGGAGTATTAACTAGCTGAGCCAGTATATCAAAGTTATACGGCTTCTCAATTCCCAAAATTGGAGTCTTCTTCAATAATTTATCAAAACGGACAGGCTGTTTTCCTTTGTCGGTTGTTGTCAGTTTGGGAAGCTGGCCCAAATGGAGGTGATGAAGCTGATGGACCATTGACAGCAGAAGAAGATGGTGCTTGAGGAGCCTCCAGAGCTGGAGCAAGGTTTATCACGACCCGCACCCAGTGTAGGGGCATGAGAAGTGGGTACGTCCAGCCTACGCCACAGTATCGACGGTAGAACGCTGTCCTAGGTCACATACATCTAACAATTATAAGGTACCTGTACAGTATATATACTCCAAATGGAGGACAATACAGAAATGTACAGCTCAATCACAACTAAGGTAGAAGTACGATAAGATAGATAGATAAATAATGAAAATCATCAAATGAGATACAAACAGGAGAAGAAGTCTAAGTGTCTAAGATAACATCTCCACAAAATCTAGAATAACAACAAGTTCCCAAATATAACATTAATGTATCTAAATAAGACAAAATATCAAAATAAGATATAAGTCTAAGCTATCCAGTTTGAACTATAGGGGTGATATCCTCTACTGCTGATGGATCCTGTTGAAGGTCCAAGTCGCAGGTGTCATCTATGGCAGTTCCATAATAGGTAGGGCAAAGGTCCTCGTCATCGTCTATAATATTTTCAACAGGACAGGAACGAGCACATAATCTCAACAGTTCATATCAAGACAGGAATATAAAGCATGCAATAGAGTAAAATACATGAAACGCTGAAAGAAAGTACATATAGTAAAAGAGAGAGAACTGTAATGTAAATAACTACTATAAGTAGAGAACTATCAGCGATTAGTGACGTAGAGTACAAGATAGACATGTGAGCATCTTGAATTTGTACTTGATTACAATAAGAGTTTATACAATGACTACTTAGAATTGTTCACATGACTGCTTCTACTCCCCCATACCCCAATCAATACACAAGGATCCAGACAAGTTATGTTATTGTACAATATTTCGTATGGGGGCCCATAAATGGGTACACATGAAGGTATATATGAGAGCTCTGTGAACATAAGAGTACATGAATCACAAGAGTGTACATGAATAATGAAAGCATAAGAGTACATGATGAAAGTGAAACG
The DNA here is from genome assembly GCA_029216955.1 of Iris pallida. Lineage (NCBI taxonomy): Eukaryota > Viridiplantae > Streptophyta > Magnoliopsida > Asparagales > Iridaceae > Iris > Iris pallida. The sequence continues at coordinate 1,410,498 of JANAVB010024600.1, read as the reverse complement.
CACATGACATGATGTATCCGATGCTCCCGAGGGGGATAACATCTCAATGTAAAGATCCATATAGTACTAATCCGTGTTAACAACATGACAGTATCAAATAAAGTAATCTAGAGCAAGAATATAAATCCTAACAAGTTAAAATGGTCAGAGAATGTACTCGCCTGATGTCCTGAGTATCTGGTAAGTGTAGATGTCCAGACAGAGTAGATGAGTCCTATTTAGAGCAACACAGGTCACAACATGTCCAGAATGGTAATACTGAATATTACAATGCATTCTATATGAATTCTTGGTCATTCTAGATTAAAGTCAACTCTTGGTCAACTCTGGTCAACTTATAAAGTCAAACTAGGTCAACCAAGCTATTCTGGGTCTAAACCTAGTCTAACAAGTCATTCTAGACTAAAGTCAACCTTTGGTCAACTCTAGTCAATTACACTAGTCAAAGTAGGTCAAGTCCTAGCCCAATCAAGTCTCACTAAGCCTAACCAAGTCTATCCTAGCACTCACACACAATCACAAGGTCAACACCAACATCACACATACACAAATACATCTACACATATATCAACATATACTATATATATATTTTTTTTTATCAACATATACTATATATATAGGCATACCTATAGTCATATAAACATTCATGCTTAAGTTCATACATTACCTCCTTACATTGCATACATACTTGTATACATATATATTTTCATTCATGCATTCATTTAATCATTCATTCATGTCATTCATTATCTTATATTTATATTGACAATATTCATATCATATATACATATACATATATATATATATATATATATATATATATATATATATATATATATATATAATATTTTTTTTAATATATATATATATATATATATATATATATATATATATAATATATTTATATATATATATATGTATATATATATATATATATATTTATATATATATATATATATATATTTATATATATATATATATATATATATATATATATATATATATATATATATATATATATATATATATATATATAGCGAGTGAACATTAAAATAATAATAATAATATATATATATATATATATATATATATATATATATATATATATATATATATATATATATATATATATATATATATATATATATATATATATATATATATATATATATATATATATATATATATATATATATATATATATATATATATATATATATATATATATATATATATATATATATATATATATATATATATTGAAGTGTCAATGTGTCACATATGTACAGGTGTGTGTGAGTGGATATAATGAAGTGTCAAGGTGATCAAAGTATATATAATGCAAACTGTGTATAGGTTGTCAAGTGGAGTCGTATGTGTGTGTGCATGAGGGAACATATGGCAGTAAAGGGGTTAAGGACTCAGGTTCAACAGATAGAAGGGGGTTATCAAATATGTAAAGGGTCTTAATGTGTTATGGTGTACATGTAATGTGTAATAGAGGGGGGTTAATAGCTCAGCAAACATGGCAACAAGGTTTAGGGTGTATATGCATGTAAGGGTTCATACTCAGGTTCAGAAATACTATATATATGAACAAACTTTATTTTCTCAGAATTTAACCAATGTAATTGAACTTATATATCTCAGCAAACCATATATGAATAACCCTATATTTCAGTTAACACATGCATCAACCTTACATTGCATCGTAAATATCAAAACACGTTTGAAACAACCCAACATCAACCCAAGGCTCGAATGCCTCATCTCAGAAAAATAGAAACCCATTCTCAAGAACATCATCATATCATAGTAATATTCACATACGTAAATAACCTACATGTTGCATTTACACATGTATATTGGACTCATGTATAAACATTATTCAAAAACCTTATCACCAAGCCAAAACGAACATCACAATAAACCCAAATGTGTAAACATGCATCTCAGATATATATACACATGTTAACATTACAAATTAATCATCAATTAACAATTTAAATTAATATTAAAACTCTGAAAATCCCAGGAAAACTGAACATGTATCAGTAATATGGGTAAACCCTAAATTCGAAACTCAAAATTCAGTATTAATCCAAATCAGGGTGATCAGAGTGTTCTCCATATGTGTGCGTGTCAGGGGGAAGTGTTCGTATCCAAGCAAGTGGACACGAAGGTGTCCAAACTTTGAAAACACATAAACAGTGAACACAGTATCAGTCTCCTCGTGCGGCCGTGTCTCGTCCTCGTGGATACGATATAGGCCACGTGGAGTCATGTGCTCATGCCCACACCTAGCCCAGGTGTAGGGCTACACATTCGAGTCCCTGACACGTTACCACGACGTGTCTAGATGAGACACGAAGGCTGTATCAGAGTCGCCGAACCGACTGTGCACGCACAGTAAAAAACTAGTACGCGTGTCCGTGCTCCCTCGACATGACACGAGAATATGTCAAACTCGAGGGTGTGTTGATAGAGGTTGCCCCTACCTTCGTGCCATGTGGTACGTGTCCACATGGCGTGTAAGAGAAGAAAACCCCCTCGAGCAGCAGGGCACTGCTCACAGTGTGCTGCGAGCGTGTTCGTGTCCGATTTAGACACAGACATGACTTGATATTCAGCTCAATCGTGTAGTAATCCAAAGAGCACATGAAGCTCTACAAACCAGTTCAAAAAGAATTCAAAAACAGCAAGAAAAATCCCTCTTGGGCATTTCAACAAACACCTAGACCTAGTAAATGATACGTGTCCTATACGGACACCAAACCAATTCTAATTCCTACCAAGCTTTACCTGCAGCTAGGTGACACTTAGATGGATGCATCTATGGGAATAAATCAAGATTTAGAGGTGATTTGAAGGGTTTACCTATAGAGAGCCAATCTCCAAGAAAAAGCCCCAAATTGAGAAGTCCCCTTCCTCAAGCAAAGTCCAAATGAGCTCTCCTCCTTGCAAGCTAGTCTCATACAGTCCCTACTCCAGATTTCAACCCAAATGCAAAAGATTAGGATAAATTTGGTGGAGGAATGGGGAAATTTGATGAAAGGGGGAAAAATTAGGGTTTCCTACAAGGGGTGTCTAAAAGAGGCAAGTGGTCATGATGAGAGACTTTATAGAGGAAGAATTAGGTCATAAGTGGCTGTGATGGCTGACCAAATAAAGGGCTAGGGTTAGGGTTTCTCATGGTGGGCTTTGGGCCAAGATTAGTAACTAGCTAGCTCAACTCCTTAGCCAAAAAGTCCAATGCACTAAACTCTCTCAATCCTCTTATGAACCCTAGTCACACTCAAGTCAACTAAGACCAACTTAAGTTAGATTTGGGTCCCACATCATGCTAACTAAGTCACCAAAGTCAAAGTCAACTCTAGGTTAGTCTCTTAAGTCACAACTAGCAAAAGTCAAAAATAACAACCATCAATCAAATAATTAACAAATAATTCCAAGAAACAAAAATGACCAAAATATCCCTAGGCCAAAAGTGATAATTAACATCGTAATCACATGGTTAGGCTATAGGTCAAGCAGACTCTAAGGTTACACTAACAAAACACCAAAATCACAAGTCGATGATTTATATAGTTTTAAAATGATTAAAAATAGCAAAAATCATAACATGATTTAAAAAACATTATTAAATGATTAAAATACAAAATTTCAAAATTATCCTCATTTAGAAAAGTGGGTGTTACATGGTTTTTTTGACCTTTTGAATAGTCTTTTAGATAAGGTTTCCCAGACCTGGTACTAGTTAAGACTTCTTCTTCGGATACAGGTTCAAAGGATACCATATTGCAACTCTTTGCCTGGATCTTATTTCTGGAAGGTTTCTTTGGGTAAGATGAAGAGTTTGTACAATAACCCAAACCAACCCAATATTGGTTGTGAGAAAGACATCGGAAAAGAGGTATAGGAGATCCCTTTCCATGGTTCAAACCAGAGGCCTTTTGTTGATCATATCCCATTTTTGTCATTAGTTCATGAGACTGTGGACAATATAGATGGAAAGCTGGTTGGTATTTGGCTTCTAATTTTGATAATGTTGTCTCAGTAGGGGAAGATGAAGAAGGATTAACTGCTGCCGAGATGAAGGTGGCAGTTAGAGGTGGAAGACAATGTTCACCAAATGAATTATATGACATGATTTATTTTTAGTGGACTTCTTAGACTTGGTGGAAAGAGATGGTGTTTCGAAGTCCGCCACTAAATCTGGATGGATCCATATAATTTTCCCTTTATCAGTAGATAGAGAAACAAGACCATCAGTTCATGCAGGTGAAAGATTAACAATCTCTAGAGTAGTTCTCGGGATGGGGATGACACCGTCCAGCACAAGTTGAGCCGAAAAATCTCAAAACTGTAAATAGACGACATTATCCGTTACCGTTTTCTCGTCTTGTTGGAGAGTGATTGTACCGTAATTGACCATCTCCTAAATTTTACCCTGGAGCACATAGCATGCTCGAGTTGGATGTCCAATGAATCTGTGGTAAACACAATATTTAGGATGATCATTCTTACCAACTTCCTCTAGCCGTTTTGGTTCTGGCAGTTGAAGTTTATTGCTCTTGATGAGACAATCAAAGATACTCATGATATCATCTTCATCAAAAGAGTATTCTTCTTTTGGACGTGATGCCCTTTGTGGTTTTGTGGTGGTACTGTTGGGGTAGATGTTGGCTAATTTATATTGATAGCTAGGGCTTCTTTTCCTTTGAGATTAATGGCCAAAGTCTTCTTGCTCTTGCGATTATTCTGACGGCCACTATTATTTGGCGTAGCATGTTCATCTTTGGCAAGATTAGGCATTTGAATACCTAATTGCTTGAACTTGTCAGCGCTCTCTTCTGCTGCTTTGGCGTTCACTATGAAGGAAGGCCAATCCTGGAATTGTGTTGATCCTGTCCACATACTGATTATAGGCAACAGGTTTGATTTGCAAGTGTCTATAGTCAAAACATCTGGAGTTCCGAGAGGGATTTTGAGTGCTCCACGGCGAAATCGTTCAATAAAATGTTCAGTAGTTTTATTATGTTGTTGTTTGATTTTGATGAGAGCAGACATAGTCATGTCGTTGGTTCCCTCATAAAATCGTTCCAAGAATATTTGTTTGAAGCCATCGAAAGAGGTTATACAACCATCTGGTAAACTACAATACAAGTCATATACTACACCAGCTAAACAGCCGACAAATACTTTAGTAAGAAGAGCATCATTTGGTTAAAGTTGATCAGTCATTACTTCAAAGTGATTGAGGTATTGACTTGGAGACGTTCTGCCATCAAACAGCATAATAGTAGGGGGTTTGTATTTAGGAGGAAATTGGACTTCCTTCCATTCTATGGGATATGGCTGTTTGATCCCAAGTTTCTGTAGGCCATCTTTCTGTTTTAAAGCTTCAAATCAAGTATGTAAAAGTTTTACGTCCTCATTGGTATCTCCTGTTGATTGTGGAGGAGTGGATTGATTTGATATGTTATGAGGGGGTACCGCATGATAAGTACTACCCCCAACACCAGATTGACTTGGAATAGCATGCACATGAATAAAAGCGGTGTGAGGAGACTGTATCCCCAGGTCAATATTGATGGGAGCTGATGTTGTTACAGGTTCCTGAGTCAAAATCAGATTCTCGACCGGTGGAACTGTATGTTGTGCCATAATCACAGCATTGCATGTCTGTCATCATCTCAACCACGTTCTTCAAACTAGCCTCCAAAGCAACAATTCTCTGCTCTTGACTGCTAGAACTAGAAGTATCTTGATCTTCTATAACGGCATAAGCAGTCACTTCTCTAGCCCTCGAAGATGAGCTAGTGGAAAAGATGGTCCTTTCAGAACTTTCACTATCAACATCAAAGTCATATAAGGAACCACCCCCACAATAAGTGATATGGATGTCTTTTTGACTGAAAGAATCTTGGTTAGAATCAAGAAGATTTCTTTGACCGACTGTGTCTTAGTCGAAAGGAAGATTCCTTTGACCGATTGTTTCTCGGCTTCTTGATCTAGTATATTGGTATAATCCTTCGTCGGATTCATGAATCCGATCTAAATACTATTGAATGGGATTGCGGGATACATTACGTCTTGGACGTTTTCCACCCCCAGTGCTTCGAGATGCCATGTTGACATGAGCATAGAGTAATCTTCGTCCACTAGGATTTATTCAAAAGTCTAAACAAATTCAAACGGTCAAAGGCGTACCACTTGGTTGACTGACAGCAACATTTGATGACAACTTCATGGTGGTGATTGCAATGATGTTCCTGCTGTTGTTCCAACATTGGACATGATGGATTTGCAACCTTCTGCTTCTGTGTTAAAAGTTCACGGAGGTCACTAACAGGACGAGAAGAAGTCGCAGGAATGTAGTCCTTGACAATATTCGGGACAAGCTTCCTGTTCTTGAGGTGTCCCATACCTTGAGTGTACAAGGACGTGCTAAGCTGGTTAGCATAAGTCTCAGGATTTCTTACCTCAGAATTCTTCCTATGGAGCAAGTTAGCAACTGTTGCAGGATGCGCTTGATACATCTCATGACTTCCCGAGGTTGACCCTAATTGGCACCAGTTGATATAGGTGCGCAAGTCTGACATGGGAGCTACTTGTGCATCTACTTGAGATACTAGCAGTTTGCCTTGTCGGGATCTTGAGATACATAGGGTTGGTAGATCCTGCCCTGACCTCTTTGGAGTAGGCATAATACCCTTTTGCATGAAAAGTTTATTCTAAATAGAACCCATCTTCCTGACAAAGATTTGGTTGTCTCTGTTAAGGAGAATAGAATTCTTATCTGAATTAGCGATACTTTCCATCCAGTCAACGACTCGAGCAGAATGAAGAAAAGCTAAAGAACATTTTCCTTGATTTCGTGATTTCTTACTAAATTTCTGGTTTGGTGGCAAAGAGGGAGCCACTAAACAGTGTTTCTCTTTACGTTACACTAGTACAGAAGTATGTGCAGGTTACGCCAGAGCATGAATAGTCATAGGTTGCGCCGGAGCATGAACATGCGCAAGTTGTACCGGAGCAGGAACATGCCTAGGTTGTGCCAGAAAGGAAAAGGCCAAAGGTTGCTTTCCTTTGTTTTGTCCAGCAGTGTGTCGAGATGAAGTCTCCTTCAATTTCAGAGTCAAAAAATTGGAGAGATTAGCCAAAAAACTATTTTTCTTAGATTGCGCCAAGGCAGTGATGGACGCAAGTTGCACAGAAGCAAGAATAGGTGCAGGTTATTCCAGGGCAAAAAACGCCAAAGGGTACTTTCCTTTGTTATGGACAACAGTGTGTCGAGATAAAGTCTCCTTCGATTTCAGAATCAAAAAAGTAGAGGGGTTAGCCAAAAGGCTGTTTTCCTTAGGTTGCACCAAGGCAGTGATGGGCGCAAGTTGCGCAGAGGCAGGGAAATGTACGGTCGAGGACGTAGGAGTCCAAACATAGTGCGTCTTGCTCTTAACAGCTGCAGCAGTGCGCTTGGCACCCCAAGCATTGATCATGGCCTCGTAGGCTGTCTGGTCAACTTGAACGACCGGGGTCTTCTGTGTCTTGCCGATTGACGCGGTATCACATTGAGTTGTCACTTTCTCATCGGAGGAGAAAGTCATCCCCAGCAGAGTCGCCATTTTGTTTGCAAAAACAAAAGTCTTTATTACAAACTTAGAAAAAGAGTACAAGAGTATAATTGATTTTTGGGGAAGTACAACTATAGGAATCTGATCAGATGACGATCACTTTATCCCTTGGACGATGTGATATCGAAGACACGAGCCTCTGGAGGATGTAACAGCACTTTAGCAAGAGATTATGATCATTCTTGATGCTTTGGGATTGATTTGAAACTCTATTTATAGAGTTCATGAAATAACTATTTAGTAGTTATTCTGGGTTGTGCGAACTTCAGGTTGCGTACCTCATTTTCATCTGCGCGAGCGGTTGCACCAACTGCTGTGGATGCGTGCATTGTTTGATTGAGATGCACGTGGTCATAGGCAGTGTAGTGGGTATATTCTGTGAAGTTAGTGGCTTGCGTGCCATATCACTCTGTTATGAACACTGTTTGATTACCCTGCACGAGCTTCATCAGGTTGCACGTGGGCACAATGTGGCAACTTGCATGAGCTGTTACACCAATTGCTGTGGACACATGGCATCGTTTGATTGAGATATGTGTGGTCGTGGGCAGTGTAGTAGGCACGTTCTGCAAAGTAAGTGGCTTGTGCAACATGTCACTCTGTTCTGAATACTGTTTGATTACCCTATGCGAGCTTTATCAGGTAGCGCGTGGGCGCAATGTAGCAAATTGAGCGGGCGGTTGCACCAACTGCTGTGGACGTGTGGCATCATTTGATTGAGATGCGCATGGTCATGGGCAGTGTAGTAGGCACGTTCTGCGAAGTTAGTGGCTTGTGCACCATGTCACTATATTCTGAACATTGTTTGATTATCCTGCACGAGCTTCATCAGGTTGCACGTGGGCGTAATGTAGCAACTTGCACGAGCGATTGCACCAACTGCTATGGACGGGTGGTATCGTTTGATTTAGATGTGCGTGGTCGTGGGCAGTATAGTGGGCACGTTCTGCAAATTTGGTGGCTTGCACGCCACATCACCCTGCTTTAAAATAAGAGTTGATCAGGTGGCACCAACTAGCCATGTTGCGCATGGGTGCAACACAATAACTGGCACCTTTGACTGGATCTTCTATTCTATACTGATTAATTCTTAAGCCACACAATGACTTGCGCGGTCTAGTTGTCAGCATTAATTACATGCTGACAAAATTTTCTCGAGTGCCACGATGCGCGGGATTCGAATGGATTTTCCTTAATCTCCATGTTGTCAGCTGTCAGGTAATGATGATGTCGTTACAACTTCTCAAGTAAGTGTGCCACGTGGCGCTCGCGCAACCTGAGTCCAGTGCAACCAGATGTTGGTGCAACCTGATGTTGCACAACTTGATGGTTTGGCGCTATTTGATGATCGAACACTTTTATGGGTGGTGCAGCTTCATTTTTAGCCTCTACAATTGGATACGTGGATTGAACTAAATTTTTAATGTTAAACTGTTCAAACACGTTCAAGTGATCAAGAAACAAAGTGAAGCTGAGTGGACTTCTCGGAAACATTTTCCATTGGTAGAAGTCGTTGAACCACTCATTAGATGCATCAAGAGACACAAAAAGAAATTCATCAAAATAGTCACCGTCTGGCATGGCAGGACTAAAAAGTAAAAATATCCCTTCCTTTTAGACATTAGAGGTGGAAGCTTCTCTAACCTTTCTTTTTTTGGAAGAATGAGAAATTTTAGGAGCCATTTGAAAATTAAAAGTGGAGGAAAAAGTTGAGATATATCAAAATTGAGTAGAGGAGATGGAAGAGAACTTTGAAACAGGTTTGAATCCAAACTTATAGACCTTGGGAGGCTTTGAGGAGGGAGTTTGGGGTGGCTAGGGTTAGGTTTTTTGGTAGCTATTTGGCTGCTATTTGATGAAGAAGATAAAGGTTGATGGGGTTTATAAAGTGGGGTTTCCGACTGTTTAGTTCAGTTCTGACTTACCTTGGACCGAGTTCGGCCCAAGTTCGGCCTGAGCTCGGTCCGAGTTCGGTCTCTAGGTAGTCTGGACAAACTTGGACTAATATGATACAAGTTCTAACATACATACAAAAAGTAATTTAAAATAAATGTATTGATGAAAAATAATTAATATTAATTAATCAAAATACACAAAATGTATCAAATATTTCGGGTTAGCTATTGGGGCCGGATCCCAGCTAGCGGTAGTCCGAAGACACTTGACATCGTGTTGCTTAGACTTTTATGTGTTTACTTTCAAACGGGCCCTTTCGGCTTATAGCAAAAATATTTTCTATAATTTCATATATTCAAATCAAGTAATATATAATTATAAAACTTCAACGTCCAAAATTTCCAATTCTCTTCGTATAAAGTTCAAACAATCTTCTGCTAGGGGTTTAGTGAAGATGTCATCTAATTGACGTTATGTGTCGACATCTTATAAACTAAAATCTCCATGTAAAACATGGTATCTAAGAGCGTGATGTCTAATTTTTATATGTTTAGTGCGTGAGTGACAAATAGGATTCTTTGTGAGATTTATCGAGCTAGTGTTATCGCAATAAATAGTGATGTGGTTGAACAATAACTGGTAGTCTTCCAAAATTTGCTTCATCCATAAAATTTGGACGCAAAAACATCCTGCGGCTATATATTTAGGCTTGGTTTTGATTGCTTTTTAGAAAACTAGGAGACTAAAGATTTTCCTAGTAACTGATAGGTGCCACTGGTACTTTTACGATCGATCTTGCATCTAGCAAAGTCCGCGTCTGAATGACCTATCAGGTCAAACGAATCGGTTTTTGGATACAATAGACCGATTGTCAAAGTACCTTTAAGGTATCTGAAGATACGCTTAATGACGCTCACATATGATTCCTTAGGACAAGCCTGATATCTTGCACATAAGTATACTAAAAACAGAACGCCTGCACGACTAGTATTTAGATAAAGTAAAGTACCAATCATATATTTGTACTTATGTACTTTAGTTGGTTTACTACTTTCATCCATATCAAGCTTTGTAGACGTTGCCATGGGAGTACTGATTAGTTTGACAATGTCCATATCAAACTTCTTCACTAGGACTTTTGTATATTTGGCTTGATTGATGAAAATCTCTTGTGAACTTTATTTGATTTGTAGCCCAAAAAAGAAAGTCAGTTCTCCCATCATGCTCATTTCAAATTGACTCTGCATACACGTAACAAACTCGTTACCTACCATCTCATTTGTTGATCCAAAAATAATATCTTCTACTATATAATGAGGCTTCAAAATGGCTCAAAAGTGAGCCGTCTAAGCCGTCATTATATCACAGTCTATTTTATTTAAAAAATTAATTATGTAAAAAATTGTTGAAAAAAGTAAAATTTTGTCAAAATGGAGAATCAAACTCAACCAAACAAGAAAAATACCTTGCACCTTAACCAAATGAGTTAGAAGCGTATTTAACTATAATTGGATAAAATTCTTATTACACGTTTTTATACATGCAAAGCACGTACATTTACTAGTTATCTACATATATCTGTACTAACAAAATATTTTTATCTAAAGATTTTATAAAAAAAGTAGAGTCAAACTTTCCTTTTGAAAAACCATGTTTAAGTAAGAAGAAACTAATGCGCTCATACCATGCACAAGGTGCTTGTTTAAGTCCGTAGAGAGCCTTACGAAGCTTGAATACGTGGTCAAGATTTTTAAAATATTCAAAACCAGGAGGTTGAACAAAAACTTCTTCTTTTATAAAACCATTAGAAAAGCACTTTTAACATCCATTTGAAAAATTTTAAAGCCATGAAAACTTACAAAAACACAAAGCATACGAATGGATTCTAGTCTAGCAACTAGAGCATATGTCTCATCGTAGTCAATGTCTTCTTCTTGATTATAGCCTTGAGCTACTAGACGTGCTTTATTACATGTGTCTAAACCTTTCTAATTTAAGTTTTTTCGGAACACCCATTTAGTACCAATGACCGGGTGGTCGCTAGGTCTAAAAACGAGTTCGCAAACTTGAATTCGTTCAAATTGGTTTAGTTCCTCTTGTATTACAGAAATCCAAAATTCATCATCAAAAGCTTCTACAACATTCTTCATTTATATCTTAGAAATAAATGCTGTATTAGCAAAAATATCTCTTGTGCTTGAACGAGTACTTACACCTTTTGATACATCACCTATTACTCATTCTTCTGGATGAGATGTAAACCGCAATCGTTTCAACAGACTGTCCAGGTATGTGGTTGGTGTATCTTTTGTTGCTTTGTTCGAGGAAGTTCTATTATCTTTATTATCACTGTCATTGTCACATTGACTGTTCAGCTCGTCGAAAGTGACGTTTATTGATTCTTCAACAATAAGTGACCTTTTGTTGAATACTCTATATCCTTTGCTCTTTGTCGCATATCCAAGAAATATTCTTTTATTAGTTTTTTTTGTCAAATTTGCCTAAATTATTTTTAGTATTTAAGATAAAACATCTGCAACCAAATACTTTAAAATAGCTAATATTAGCAGTTCTATTGAACCATAATTCATAAGGAGACTTTTTGGAGATAGGTCTAATAAGAACTCTGTTTAAAACATGACATATTGTATAAACAACTTCTGTCCAAAATTACTATAGAAGATTATGCTGGTTAAGCATAACTCTGGCCATATCACCAAGAGTTCTATTCTTTCTCTCCATAATGCCTTTCTGTTGAGGAGTTCTGGGATAAGAGAATTCATGTGATAAACTATTTGAATCACAAAATATTTTAAAATCATGGTTATCAAATTTTCCTCTGTGATCACTTCGAATGCGAGTAATCATGAATTCTTTTTTTATTTTGTACCTTTTTACAAAAAGACACAAATCAGAAAAGGCCTCTTTTTTATTTACAAGAAAGTAAACATAATTATACCATAAATAGTCATCAACTATCACGAAAGCATATAACTTACCGCCAAGACTGACGACTCTACTTGGTCCAAATAAGTCCATATGTAATAATTGAAGTGGCCTAGAGGTACTTGCAACATTTATTGATTTGAAAGATGATCTGGATACCTTATTCTTTTCACACTCGGCACAGACTATATCTTTTTTGAAAGTGATATCGGATAAGTCTCTTATCAGTTTCTTTGTGGACAATCTTATAATATTGTCCATGTTTGCATGTCTAAGACGCATATGCCATACCCAGCTTTCGTCTTTAGCGGTGTATTCTTTCCTGTACTATTAGTACTTTTTGACAGATATAAGACAGATATATTGTCTTATTCCCTCAAAAGAGATTATTCCAGAAGATTTATCATAAATAAAGCATTTATCCTTAATAAAATTAATTCCATAACCATGATCAGTCAACTGACTTACACTCAGTATGTTATGTTTTAATTCTATTACAAAATATACACCTTTAATAATAGGAGGGAAGAAGTACCTATGTTGCCATTACCAATTATATGTCTTTCAGATTTGTTTCTAAAGGAGACATGGCCTTCTTTCTTTATTGATAGAGTTGCAAACAAAGTATTAACACCCGTCATATGTCTGGAGCAACAACTATCAAGAATTCATTTTCTTCTAGTAGGAGGAGGAAGGTCCACCTTAGCATATGTAGCCATGAAGCATAGATTGGCCGTGTTTCGAGGTTTTTCTTCTTTTTCTGAATCACTAATTTCACACCAAATGCTAGTATTAACGTAGTTCCTTGTTGAAGTTCTTCTCTTGCTTGATTGATCATATCTACTTCCCTTTCTTATGACAGGACAATCCTTCTTGATATGGCTGTCTTCTTAGAGCTATAGCAGATTAGTTCTTCATCATCTCTGGAATCTTTCTTCGTCTTGTTAGTCTTCTCATACTTCAGGAATCTTCTGAAGTACCTTATCATATGGGCCATTTGCTTATTGTCTGAGCTATCTTTCTTAATCTTGTCATCAAAAGCTATCTTATGATGTGCCTTAAATGTGATAGTCTCCTCCTTCGATGCTGGCTCTTTGAATTCCTTAAGGTCCAGCTCATGTGTCATAAGCTTTCCCATAATAGTCTCGAGAGTCATTGTAGTGAGGTTGCTCCCTTCAATAATAGTCGTTGCCTTAGGATTCTACTTCTTGGTCAGCCCGCGAAGTACCTTTCGAATCTTTTTGTGATTGTTGTATTCTATTCCAAGAGAAGATAAAGGATTAACAATATCTAAAAATTGAGTAAACATATTTTTAATAGTCGCATTAGGCTTCATTTTCAAGGCCTCATACTCTTGCATAAGTCGTGAGATTTTGAATTCCTTTACCCGTGAAGTTTATTCATAAGTTACCTCAAGAAGTTTCTAAACCTCATGAGACGTGACACATGTGTTGGCCCATTGGTCATGGTCAAACTTAATTTTAATAATTAATCTAACCATGTCTCGATATAAGGGCTACTTGGACGATCTGCTTAAGCTACTACTGCTACCATTCAAGACTTGGAGCCATTTTGCCACTGAGTTTGTATTTTCAATATCAATGTAATTTTTATAATTTATTGAATCTACGAATATAATGTACACTGAGTCATACTGGCAAATAGGCTACCCAAATGTTTTTTCAAAATACCCTTTGATTTTGAAAATAAGCCCACTTACAAAAACTCCTAACTACTTGACTTCTCAAAAGTCCAAAATTCGATTTGCAAAAGCCTAACCAAACTAATATGGACCAATAGAATTAAGACCGAGTATGGCCCAAATTCGGCTTGAGTTTGGTTACTGGAACACTGGCATTTGAACTCAGTCTCCCCGCAGTTACGGATGCAACGACTATCTGTCGAGATTCTCTCAAAGAATACTGCCAAAATTCTCCCTTTTGAAAACCTATAAATAGAGAAGAATTTCTATCATTTCAATACACCAATTAAGTCTCTCTTCTCTTCTCTATAAGCCTACTACAGTCTTGCAAAAGCCTTCTAAGGTTTCATTTTCAAATCCTAAGCCAATTATAATTCTCTAGTCAATTTGCCAGTATGCTACGGTCTAGAAGTTTCAGAGTGATTGTAATCAGAGACTTGATTGAAGATAGACACTTCACAATTGAATTTTGTTGAGTACATCGGATCAAAGCTCATATTGTAGAAGTTACAAGGACTTCTCATAAAAACTTGTGTTTTTTCATAGTGGATTTCAACTGGAAGGTGGAGTTCTTCCGACTGAATTAGTCCTTACAAGAGAGAAACCAGTATACATTATTGTGTTTACGTTTGCTCTCTGCTCTTTACTTATACAATACCATATCTGTGATATATTTTTGTGATTTTACGACTAACAATTTTTAATAGCTAATTTTTCGCTACCTACTCTATTCACCCCCTCTAGAGTATAGTGCTTTACATCTTGTTCCTACAGTTGGTATCAGAGAAATGACTCTATTATTTAGCTTAACATCCTTGGAGCAGATCCTTATTATCAATTGTTATACTTTGATTCCAATTATTTCTACAATTGGTATCAGAGCAGATTATACAAGTAAAGCAAGGTAATATTATTATTATTATTTTTGATCATTATATCACATATGGCAACTATAAAATTCACAAGTGTAGGCCAAGCCAAAAATAGGCCTCCATTGTTTGATGGTACTAACTGCACGTATTGGAAGACACGGATGAACTTCTACCTAGAGTCTCTAGATTTTGATCTCTAGTCAATTGTTATCAGTAGCTAAAAAAAGCCTACTATCACCTCTATTCTCACTTTCTCTATTATTAACAAGCCTTATTATAGTTAAATGACGGACGAGAAGAAGTTAAATAGCCTTTATGCAAAAGCAATACATGCTTTCTATTGTGTTATAGACATAAATATATTTGATCATATTTCTATTTGCACTATATCTTATGAAATATGGAAACTGCTTGAAGTTACTCATAAGAACAGGTATGAAAGTGAAGCTAGCAACTCCAAAGAAGAAGAAAATCCTTGCATGATGACGTTGGGATTTGAAGTGCAACATAACCCCTTATTTGAAGAAAAGCTTGTATGCCACAACCATAGGCCACATGATGAAAGATTATTGTACTACTAAATAGGAGAATTGCTACAAACAATCAAACGAAGGAAGATCGTCGTCTCATAAGTACGCTACCACAAGCATATGGTGTGAAAGTAAAACAAACAATTCTAAAGAAGAAAAGAGACCTCATCTTGCTGATAATATATGCATAATGGAATTATCTAACGAGGTACAAAATAATTCACTTAGTAGTAAATTTTCTTATGATGAGTTATCTGATGCTTTTAGTGATCTACTGAAAGAACACAAGAAAGTATTATATAAGTATAAGCAGTCTCGAAAAGAGGTTGAGGCTTATAAGTTTAAGAATGAAAGGTTGTCCTCTCTGTTTAATGAGATTAGAGACACTACCACTGCTAGTGACATATCTACGGTTAAGATGAGTCTGCATGATGCTCAAGAATGCATTAATAAGATGACACACAAGCATACAAAACTCAATGAAGCTTATGAAATAGAGAAGAAGTATATCATTGCTACATAGAGATAGACTCATTAACTGCTAAGTGTAATGAGGCCTGCACGATCTCTAAAAGTTGGAGATAAGATTGGGTAGACAAGTTGTTCAACCCAAGACAGTCATACACAAGGCCTATGACACAACCCAAGGTTACTACCAAGAAATCCTTTCAAAAAGGATCTTGCACAACTAAGGTTAAACATAACCATGCTTTTCAGTCAACCATGCAAGACATATAACACGACATCAAGTTCTCATGTTGCTGCACCGAATACTAATGTTAATACTTTCTATCATTATTGTGGTATGAATGGACACATTTTTAGTCATTGTCAGTTTAGAAAGATGGTTTATATGAATATGTTTACTTGGGTTCCCAAAGCTAACCAATCTAGATCCAAGTTTTAGATACCAAAGTCTTCGTCTCCTGATGCAGATGAAGCTTCTAATATGTCATGACCCGCCCCAGTGTAAGGGCACGAGACCGTGGGTAATCCAGCCTATGCCGCAGTGTCGGCGGTAGAATGTTATCCTAGGTCTCAATCATCTAACACAATATAAATGTACCTGTACAGAATATACTCTTCAATCGGAGGACATCTCAGAAGATACAACTCAATCAGCACGATAAGATAGGTATGAATCATAGAGTAAGATACAACCAGAAATGAAATCGGTTCAAGTGTTATCAACACCACAACAGTAAATCTGAATAAATACATCTCAAGACAACTAAAATAAAATAGATAAAATCCTAGCAGTCTAGCCTAGGAACTATGGTAGTCTCCTCAGTGCAAACTAGATCCTCCTGTGGGTCCAAGTCACAGGTGTCATCTACGTCAACTCCAAAGTAGGTGGTTCAAAAGTCCTCCAGGTTCTCTATAGTATTTTGTCAACGGGTCCAGTCAGGACAGGAACGAAAACATAACTTTGAAAGTAGTTTCATAACATGGTAGGAAATATATAACGAGCAATAGCATAAAAAATATGAAACATATAAAGAGATGTACATGAAAAGGTAAAAATAGACAAAATCTGAGTACGGGGATGATATATATAAAATAAGAACTGTAAGTAAATATAAGTATTTCAGAGCATAAGATGGTTATGCAATCGGTTTAGGTTTGCACATGGCTATTCTATGATAACTCCATTATACGTGATGGTACAATAGACATGTACATGATTACACTACTAGGAATTAATCACATAACCACTTCTACTCCCCCGTCCCAATCAATACACAAGAATCTATTCAAGTTACGTTACGTACATGAATGTTGGTTATACATGGAGCACATGTGAACATGAGAGTACATGAGAGCACATGAGCGTACATGGATAAATATGAGTACAAGGAGTACTTGATGTACATGATAAAGTACATGAACATGAAATGTCCGATGCACCCGATAAGGGGATAACACCTCATGAAAAGATCCATATAGTACTAATATGTGTGAACGATGTGTCAGCATCAAGTAAAGTAGTCTAGAGCAAGCAATATAAGTACTATAATGAATGAAAACTAACAATGAATGTACTCGCCTGATACCCTGAGCAACCGATGTATACAGATGTCTGAACTAGAGTAACAGAGTCCTATTTAGAGAAATACAGGTTATAATGTGTTCAACATTGAATAATTGAAGTATACAATACAATTTACATGATACTAAGTCATTCTAGGTTAAAGTCAACTCTTGGTCAACCCTTTTAGTCAACTAAGTCAAATCTAGGGTTTAGTCAACTGTCTAGTCAACAAGGTTAATATCTAGGTCAACTCTATAAGGCTAACTCAAAACTAAACCATAGGTCTACATAACTTAGGATACCATATATACTATATCCTAAATATACATCTATCACATATATCCATATAGCTAATGCCTATAGTCCTAGACATACATATAACCCTCTCATATAAGTAAACATATATAACATACATATATAGGTATCTCAAGAAATGAGAGCTCTCAAAACACCCACATGTCTAATTTATACTCTACATGTAGCTAGAGGATGTATATATATATATATATATATATATATATATATATATATATATATATATATATATATATATATATATATATAGAGGATATATATATATATATATATATATATATATATATATATATATATATATATATATATATATATATTCAGTTGTTGATCATGTGCTATACCGCTCCTTCTTCCCTGTGCTCCTCCAGCTTCCCCCTCCAGCCCCATCTAGCTAGGCCGGTGGCCGACCGCCCCCTCCTCCCCCCTTCCCCGCATTCCTCCCTCCCTCTTCATATGGCGGCCCCCCCTCGGGTGCGCCCAAGCGAGCCTTCCGACGACCTCCTCGTCGTCTTGGACCTGCCCCCTCTCCCAAGCCTTCCGAACCCTGCCTCCCGTCCCTCCCGTACTCTCTCTCGGTCAGCCCATCCCTACTCTACTCCTCCTCATTCACCTCCTCCTCCCCTCGCCTCCTATAGTCTCCATCAGTCGCCCCCTCCTCCTCCCTTTCCTCTCCCCGTTCCCCCTACGCCCCTGCAGGAGGGCCGCCAGGCACATGCCAGTTCCCAGGCGGTCTGGGGCGTCCCTTCTTCGCCTCCAAGGGGAGCCGTTCGCCCCCTGCTAGCCTCCTTTCACGTCCGTCTCTGGGTCGGTGGGCGCGGGTCCTTTCCCTCCGTCGGTCTCCTTTTCAAATTTTGAATTTGAATCTCCAGCTTCATCTCCTAGCTCGGCTGGGGGCACGCTGTTATACGCCCTCGCGCCCTCAGGCGCATATGCTCATACTCCAGCAGGCACATATGATATCGCCGTACCTGCGGGCGCATATCCCTTCCTTCTCCCAGAGGGCGCTTGCGGCGGTACTCTTACGAGTGCGAGCGACCGGGCACCCGCGGGCGCATACCCCGTCCTTGTGGGCGCATCCCTCCCCGTCGTTGTGGATGCATACGGGCGCTTCTCTTTTGGGGGCACAAATGGCGGCTCCCCTATTGGCGTCCTGTCCCCTGCTGGACCTCCCTCCGCTGTCGGGGTCGGCGCCCGGCCCCCTGCTGGACCTCCCCCCAACCCCCTTCCAAAGCAATATGGTAGCTTTTTTTCCCAACGATCTCATTGCTCTCTACCCCTGCGGGGATCTGGTTCCCCAGCCGGCCGCTCCCCCTCCCACCCTATCCTCCATAGCACAGGCCCCTCATCGCGTTGCCCAGGGATCCCCTCCCTCAGCGAACCACCAGTCGCCTTCCTACGCCGACCAGCTACGTTCAAACAGGTTTGCCAGGAAGGGTCTACTGTTCCCTGACGTCCCCCTCCCTGAAGTAGAATAACCGCCACCATCACCAGTGCCTACCCATCCATTCTCTGAACAAGAGCTCACCTCCATGGCCACCTCCTTTCCCCACTCCTTCATTCTCAATTCTCCTTAAGCTGCCCCCAAACACTCCAGGGTTCAGGAGGTTATAGCCAGTTGGAGGCTATCTGCAGAATACAGGATGGCACCCCTTGACCCTAGGCATATCCCGCTCTACCTTTCCTCTATTCTCGACCACCGGACCATATGGTCCAAAGGCACCAGCAGGGTGGACTCCCACCCGATGAAGATTATCAAATAGTTTGTGAGCTTCAGCACCAAGGAAGACTCAGCGATGGTTGTCGCCTGGGTGACCCTACCCAACCTTTCCCTTATTGGCTTTGTCCCAGCGGCCCTTAAGCGCATTGCCAACTCGTTTGGGACGTATGTGGCCACCGCAGCAGAAACTAGCTCCCTGACCAAAGCTCACTACGCGAAGATCTGTGTGGAACTCGATCTCTCTTCCGAGCCCCCCAACCACATTCTCATCAAAATTGGCAACCAGTCCCACACCAAGCAAATCGTCTACGACAATCACATTATCTTCTGCTCCTACTGCCATCTGCACGGCCATCTCTTGAAGCATTGTTATCGCCTGCATCCCGAGCTCAAGAAGAATCCTCCTAGGCCAGAACACCCCACCAAAAGAGGGAAAGCGTTAATCTCTCACCCGGTCCCCTCTGCTTCCTCTACCGAACACTCACACCAGATTCCCCTCCAGCGAAGGCAAATCAGGCACCTCCTCGGACAGATCAGTGATCCCCTACCACCCTCCCACTCTGACCCTTTCCAACCAGTTTAACGCCCTCGTCGCCGGAAGCGACCGAACCCTCCATCAAGATCGCTTCTGTTGGAGACATCTCAGCGGCCCACAAACCGATCTCAGAGGCCGCCAGTGACCCTAATCCTGTAGCCACAGAGGAGGACTCCCAAGAGCTTCTACATATCACAGGCTGCCCCCACGTGGTTCATCCTTTCCTCAAAGTCGATGTCATACAAGCCCTTGCTATTCTAGGGCCAGAACAAGCTCATAGAGGACTACAGCTCATCGCCGCAGGATTCCCTCTCCAATTGGAAGGAGACCAGTTTGGTAACACGAACGACTCCATCCTCTTTCCCTCGTTAGGAAACCGTGTCGGACTCAGCAGGAGACTTGTTCGAACCCGTAGAAGACATTCTTACTAACCCCACCGACGATTTCATATCCGGCTCTTCCACCTCCAAGGCGGGATAGGCTATGACCACAATCAGGAAACCTGAACAGAAAGGAGCTGGCGATTCTCCGGCAACCCGAACCAGGTTCGCAGCCAATCGGGCTAACCAACCCTCTCTCCTCCTCCATTATTGCTGAACATCATCTCCTGGAATGTTCGTGGCCTGGCGAACAAACCCACTAAGAGAAAAATCACCAGCCTCAACAAAACCCATAAGATTGATATTTTGATCATCATTGAACCCAAAATCCCCTATAAGAGACTCAAATCTATTCAGCTGCAGTTAGGCTTTCCTACGGCCATAGCCGGCAGATACGATATTTGGATCCTCTACTCGAAAGAAGTCAAAATCGAAGTCATTCATGACTCTAATCAGGCCCTTTCCTGCTGGATAGAATACCCTCGGTTCTCCAAGTGCGCCATCCTGTCCACGATTCATGGCAGCTGTGACATCACGAAAGCGCAAACACCTTTGGAATAATCTCCTGGACATCCACCTCCACCACAACACTTCCCTTGGATATGTATTAGGGACTTTAATGTTATCACCTACAGAGAAGAGAAGATGGGCGGCCGCCCTCCCCCCTATCCGCCATGCAAGATTTCAACAACTTTATTTTTAACTCCTACCTCTCCCACCTTCCGTTCACTGGCAATGCCTTTACCTGGTGCAACATGCAGGAAGGCGACCGCAGCCAATATTACCGCCTTGACAGGGACCTAACGAACGCTCATTGGCACGAAATGAGGACCACCTCGAAGCTTACCCACATCAACACCACCGAATCAGACCACACCCCCTTGCTTGTTGAAATCACCAGTAACTCGGACATGTTCAAAAAGAGTTATCGATTCATGAATTTCTGGAGCGATCACCCCCAGTTCTTGGGGATCGTCACGGAAGCTTGGAATAGTGTGGACCACACCGATCCCCTCACTCGCGTGGCCATCAAACTCAAAGCCACGAGAAAATCCCTAGCGATTGTAGGTCCTAAAAATCAAGTTGCACCCATCAAAGAAGTCATAAAAATCAAATTGTGCATTCTTCAAGTGAACTGCACAGGAAAAAGATTGCGCAACAACTCAATTGCGCAGGCTGAACTACGTACTCATCCAAGTGCACAAGCTGACGTGGCCTTGTCATCATTATCTGACAGAGAATCAGATCTTCTAACAACTGACAGCACGAAGAACGAGGAGACTGTTCATTTATCGTGCAGCACAGCGCTCGAGGACAGCTGTACATACAGTGCAATCGGCCAAACTCTCCGCAGTGCAGTCCATCCCAGCACAATCTGAAGCTAACACAATTCAGGTGGCGCACTCCATCAAGACAACTGACAATGAACATGTGGCCATTATGCCATCAATTACTCACCATGTGGCAACCGTCTGTACACGATCAAGCGCATTTCAATCAAACAATGCCACGCGTCACATACAGATGGTCCACGATCGAGTAACTGCCTGCGCAGTTCATTGCTTGCGCAATCCAAAGTCTGTGCAATCCAGACCGTGTAATTCAGAATAACTAAAAGTTAGTTATTTCTAGAACTCTATAAATAGAGTTTCAAGTCTTCATTATCATACACACACAGAGAGATCAGAATACATTCAAGTCATCACCCGAGATCAGGAGTTCTTGCCAAAGTGCTGCTGCAATCTTCAGAGGCTACCGTCTTCAAAGTTCACATCGTCCAAGGGATAAAGCGATCGTCATTCAGATCGGATTCCTATAGTTGTACTTTTCCAGAATTCTTGTAATCTTCTTATAAAGTTTATGAAATAAAGATCAACTTTTGTTTTTACAAACAAAATGGCGACTCTGCTGGGGACGACTTTCTCCTCCGATGAGGAAGTGACAACTCAATGTGACGTTGCGTCTATCGAAAAGACGCAGAAGACGCTGGTTGTAAAGGTCAACCAGACGGCCTATGAGGCGATAATCAACTCCAGGACCACCCCTCGCACTGCAACAACTTCTGCCACGAGCAAAGTTCACCCAGTGTGGGTCCCCAAGACTATTGTGCAGTCCACTGCCACTGCTACTCAGCCTGCTGCGCAGTCTACTGCCTCTGTTCCCAAGACTGCTGTCTCTGTTGTGCAGTCTGCTGCTACTGCCCTTGTGCAGTATGCTGCTCCCCATTCCAGTGCACAACCTACTTCATATGCTGCTCTGTCAAAGTGCAAGACTCCTATTCCTCTGGCGCAGTTGGCTGCAACTCTGCCTGCGCAATCCACCACTCTAGCAACCAGAGTGCAACCCAAACACTCTGGCAACAAGACTCCTGCTGCGCAAGTTGCTGAGACTGTGGCCAGAAGACTTTCTGCCAGAGATGCTCATGCGCAATCTGCCAGTGCGCCAACAACTACTTCAACCCATGCGCAAAATGCGCCAGCACAGTCTAAAAGAAACAGCCCTTTGGCTAATCTCTTCTCTTCTTAGAGTAAGGGAAAAAGCTCTGCTCCTCTTCTCAAGCACCATGTTACTCCAGCGCAATCCACTGGGGGTAGTCTTTTGACAATTCCTCCTCCTCCCCAGAACAAAGGAAAAGGCCCTTTGGTATTTTCTCAAACTTCCTCGTCCCACGACTTGGAAGACAACAGAGGGAAACGCTCATTAGCTAACCCTTCTTCACAAAACAAAGGAAAAGGCCCTTTGGTCTTTTCTCAGTCTTCCTCAATTTTTATCGTAGAAGATCAATCTGAACGTACTTTGGTACCAGTCAGTACAAGAACTTTCTCCAACAAGGGTTCTTCTTCCTTCCTTGCCAAAGGGAAATGTACTGATCAAAGAGGTATTCTGCCTACTCCGGTAGCAGAATTCCAAGATCTCCCAACTCTCAAGATATTCCGTTCAAAGTAGGCAAAATTGCTGGTGTCTCAAACAGAAACCCCTAGGGATGAGTTTGCTGATCTAAAAACTTATCTCAATCGACCAACTTCGGTGAAACGCAAATAGCCAATGCCGAAGACCAACCAGCATCAGAAGAAAACTTCCAGGATCAAAAATCCTGACACCTATGCCAATGAAATGAGTACTTCCCTGTATACTCAAGGGACAAAACATTTGAAGAACCGGAACCATGTTCCGAATGTTGTCAAAGAACATATCCCTCGAACTTCTTCTCGTCCTGTCATTGTTCCCGATCTCCGAGAACACCTCAAGCAAAAATGGGACAACATCTCAACGCCTCCAGTGCAACCACTTGGACACCATTGTAATCACAAAGTTGTCATCAAGTGTTGTTGTCAGACAACAAGACGGTCTGTCTTCGATCGTCTGAACTTTACAAACTCTGAACCTATGTCAGAAGATTGAGACGAAGTTTTGTACGCTTCCGTCAACATGACTTCCAGAGACACTGGGGGTAGGAAGTGCTCTAAGCACGGCAAGCCTCGCAAGCCAAGCCAGTGGCATTTGGATCTACTCCAAGAATCTTCTGATGGAGTATTCCAACATACCAGATCCCGAAGCCGAGACACAATCGGTCAAAGGAATCTTCAAGATCCTTCCGGTTATCTTCCTCTTTCTCACTCAGGAAATGATTTTTTCTCCGACTACGATGCATACAACGAAAGTTCGGAACAGACAGTATCCTCTACTGTACCTAGAGAAGTGACAGCTTATGTTGTCACTGAAGACCCAGATGCTTCCAGTTCAGCTTAGTCAAGAACAACGAATAGCTGCACTAGAAGACAAGTTGAAGACCATGGCCGAAATGGTTGCAAGTATGCATTCTATCATTGTGGCCCAACATATAGTACCACCGACCGTACCTCCTACAAATCCTGAAATCATAGCATCGTCGGTACCTGTTAATACAGGGTTGGGGGTAGTATCTCCTCAAGTACCTCCCGTACAGATTCAACCTATACCCAGTCAGTCAGGTGCTAGGGGTAGTGCTTACCACGCTGTTCCTCCCTCTAACACTATGACTCAGCCTGCTCCTTCTACATCAGTGGAGGATGCCAATGAAGCTGTCAAGCTCCTGCGCACTCAATTCGAGGCCTTCAAAAAGAAGTACAACTTGTAGAGGTTGGAAATCAAGCAACCCTACCCAGTTGAATAGAAGGAAGTCCCATTTCCTCCTAAGTAAAAAATCCCAACAATCTCGCTGTTTGATGGCAGCATTTCTCCCAGTCAGTTCATTAACCACTTTGAGGTAATGACTGTCCAACTTCAGCCAAATGACGCACTTCTTACCAGAATATTCGTCGGCTGTTTAGCCGATGTAGCATACGATTGGTACAGAAGCTTGCCCGATGGCTGTATCACCTCCTTCTCAGGTCTAAAACAAATCTTCTTAGAACGATTCTATGAGGGGATCAACGATATGACCATGTCAGCCCTCAATAAAATTAAACAAAGACACAATGAAACTGTTGAGAGTTTCATTGAAAGGTTCCGCCGAAAAGCTTTAAAAATGCCTCCTGGAACTCCGACCGCTGTCACCATAGACACCTGCAAGGCAAATATTTTGCCTATCATCAGCATGTGGATAGGATCTACTCAATTCCAAGACTGGCCATCCTTTATTGTCAATGCTAAAGCAGCTGAAGTTAGTGCTGACAAATTCAAGCAGCTAGGGTACAAATGTCTAACCCCGACCGGGATGAACACCAGACATCGGGTGGTGCTAATCGCCAGAACAACCGCAAGGGAAAAGAAACTTTGAATATTAACTTGAAGAACAAAGAATCTTTGGCGGTCAACGTAGCTCCACCTACGTCTGCTTCGACTCCTTCAGTACCTCCACCAAGGGAACCTCGTCCAAAAGTAGAATACTCTTTTGACGAGAATGATACCGTGAGCATCTTTGATTGTTTGATCAAAAGCAATAAGCTCCAGCTCCCAGATCCGAAGAAGCCTGATGAGGTCGGTAAGACTGATCATCCTAAGTACTGTGTCTATCACAGGTTTATTGGGCATCCCACTCGAGCATGTTATGTGCTCAAAGGTAAAATTCAAGAGCTGGTCAACGCTGGTGTTGTCACTCTGTAGTAAGACGAGAAGACTGTTACCGTAAACATGGTCTCAGTTCAATTCGGTGACTTCCCGCCGCAGATGGTACAGCATGGTGTCATCCCTATCCCCAAAGCTACTCTTGAGATCGAGAATCTCCCTCCTCCACGAAGTGAAGGTCTTATCCCCTTGTCTCTTGACAATGGCAAGATTATGTGGATTCATCCGAATTTGGCTTCGAAGTTCGAACTTCCCTCTTCTTCCAAGAAGAAAGACCGCTCCAAGGGCAAGATAAAGACTTACAATATGGTGTATTTTGACCCCATAGTTGACGAAGAAATCCTGCTGGGCACCAGATCAGGGAAAGCCTATCTAAAGGATTACCCCGAAGCTCAGAAAAATCTTGCTTCTTCTTCTGAGCCCGTTCCAGTGCAACCTGCTTCCACTGAGGATAACCCTTCTACCTCCTCACCGGTTGTAGAACCCATTCCCCCCAAGCCGACGGTAGCCGATAAAGGCAAACAACAAGTCCGCTTCGACAAAGCTTTGAAGAAGTCATCTCCTTCCGGACTTGAAAAGCCTTACAACTTTGATATCTTGGCTCAGTTAGCCAATACACCGGCCCGGCTGTCAATCTTCGAGCTCTTGCGCCTCTCCAAAGAGACTCGGGAAACTCTGAGTGAGGCTCTCATGCATGCAGAAACCTGTCTAGCCCTTCTAAAGAAGCCGAAAGCAGAACCAGTCTCCTGCCTTCATTGTCATAGTGTGTTAGAGTTAATTCCAAACATAACTTTCACATAGGATGACATGTTGATGGAAGATAATAGGCACGACCGTCCTCTATACTATACAGGATATGTCGAATCGATGACAGTCGATCGTATTCTGATAGATCCAGGGTCTGCTCTCAGCATCATGCCGAAGACAATGTTAGATGCACTGAAGATCCCAATGCATAGTCTTTCCAGTACAATCACCACCATCCTCGGGTTCAGCCAGGGAAGGAGTGAACCTCTGGACAAGATTCGCCTAAAACTCCAAATAGGCAATCTTTACACAAAGGTGACCTTCTACATCATTGACAACCATGGTTGTTCTTATAATGCTCTGTTGGAAAGACCATTCCTGCATGAACATAATATTGTTCCTTCGACTCTCCATCAATGTTTCAAATATATCGATGACAATGGAGAGGTTCAAAAGGAGGTTGCTGATCTCTATCCTTTCAAAGGCGTCGAAGCATACTGTAACGATGCTCGTATATACAAGGATGAATTCATGAAGGTAGTGCTGTCTCTGGACACTGAAGAAGAACAAGAAGCAGTGCCTAATGATACCCTCATCATACCTGTTAAAGGACGTATTTCTCGTCCTCAGTCCTCCAAGCCACTGGCTATTTACTTGCCAGTCCAGAAGCAACCAACTGATGATGATCAGTATCAAAGGGAGCTCACCTCTTCTGAGCTACTTGTTATTGACTTACGTCGTAACAAGGAAAAAAGGCAGCTCACCTCTTCTGAGCCACTTGTTATTGATTTATCTCATAACAAGGATAAAAGGGAGCTCACCTCCTCTGAACCACTTGTTATTGACCTCCGTCGTAATAAGGCCAATCCTCCTCCATCTTCTTCTTCTCCTTCTCTTGTAATCAATCTGACCAAGCTTGCTAAGGCTAAAGGTCCTGCTGTAAATACAGATGTACAAATCAATAAAAAAGCATCTACTTTCCAGTATACTGATGTCATTTATCATGCTAAGTGCTATTTGGATATGTTAGATAGCTTTCAGTCATTTACAATAGGAGTTGTACAATCGCTTCAAACAGAAGTCTTACTCGAACATCCAAATAATTAATATCGTATTGTTCTCGCTCGAAAGAAAGGCGAGAGTCCAATACTTTTTAGTAAAGGACCGAAACAACAATTCAGCTATACGGATGATAGAAAAAGTAACGATACGGGGCATCTTCAACTTCATCGTTACGGTCAACAATCAAAAGACATCATCCGAAAGATGGGTTATGACTTTAAGAGTGGCCTCAACTATGGTAAGGGTAGAAGAACTCCTATCCGTACAGCTGTGTCGAAAGGAAAGTTAGAGATGTATTATAGCAGGATCAAAAGAGGTCTCAGATATTCTTCTCCTCCAGTATTATCCCCAGCAGTCTCTGAAATCGATAGTGAAGAGCGCTCTAACTCTTCTGATTCCAGATCATGGGATTCTGACACTAGCATCGGTCAAGTTCATCAATTGACTGTATCTTCTAACATGGTCTCCGTCGAACTTCCATAAGGCTATGACGAGGATATTGAAGAAAATCCCGAAACAGATCCTTGGGCTCAACGAATGGATACCCAATGGGAACTCCGATTCGAACAGAGGGAACCTCCTACTGAAGATCAATTAGTTTAACTTGATGTAGGAGAGAGCGGGTCACCTCTTCCAATATTCATCAGCAAGAACCTTCCAGAGGCAGATAAGAAGGAGTTAATTCTTCTTATTCAAGAATACATTAATGTCTTTGCCTGGAACTATGAAGACATGCCAGGTCTAGATCCCAAAGTTGCTACGCACAAATTAAACATCTTGCCGAATGCAAAACCGGTCAAACAACAACAATGGCGCTTCAAGCCAGAAATGATGGACGCAATCGACGATGAAGTCAAGAAGCTCATCGCTTGTGGCTTTATTTGAGAAAAGCAGCATCCTGATTGGGTAGCCAATGTCGTCCCAGTTCTAAAGAAAACCGGAAAAGTTCGAGTCTGTATCGACTTTTGGGATCTTAATGAAGCATGTCTCCAAAAGATGAATTTTTTCTCCCTATCACGGACGTCATGATTGACAACACCTGTGGGTTCAAGCGAATATCTTTCATAGATGGATTCTCTGGATACAATCAGGTTTGGATGAATTCTGAAGATGAAAAACATACTTCCTTCCGCACTCCTCGCGGAGTCTACTGCTATACTGTAATGCCATTTGGTCTCAAGAACGCTGGTGCAACATACCAACGAGCCATGAGTACCATCTTTTGAGATCATCTGTGCAAGAATGTCGAATGCTACGTCGACGATATTGCTGTCAAAAGTCGTCTAAAGGAAGATCACATCCAAGACTTGAGAACTATCTTCAACCTCATGTGCCAACACCAACTCAAAATGAATCCCACCAAGTCATTCTTGGGCGTCTCTAGTGGCAAATTTCTCGGCTTCGTCATTACCTCTAAAGGTATACACGTGGATCCCGAGAAGATCAAAGCCATTCAAGAGATGCGTCCTCCACGCAACCTAAAAGAGCTACGAGGATTCCAAGGTCGACTTACGTATATCAGAAGATTCATTTCGAATCTGTCTAGACGCTGCAGACCATTTACTCAACTAATGAAGAAGGGTGTATCTTTTGTTTGGACCGAAGAATATCAACGAGCATTTGACGACATAAAGCGATATCTCATGAATCTACCAGTCTTGGTGCCACTGATTTCAGGCATACCATTCTTAATGTATGTCCGTGCTATGGACCATACATTGGGTGCTTTAATTGCCCAAAAGAACAAAGAAGGTCATAAACAAGCCATCTATTATCTCAATCGTACTATGATTGGTGCCGAACACCGTTATAGTCCAGTTGAAAAAGAATGCCTAGCTCTTATGTTTGTTGTTCAAAAGACTCGGCATTACATCATTGGCTAAACTATTCATGTCATATCCCGAGTTAATCCTCTTCGGGTACTGATGAAAAAGCCTAGCACACTTAATTCTCGGTTGCTACATGGGCCATTCTGCTAGCCCAATATGACATGGTATATGTTCCTCAAAAATCTGTCAAAGATCAAGCATTGGCGGATTTCTTAGCAGCTCATCCCGTTCCAGAGACATCCAAACTCTATGATGATATTCCAGACGAGACATTGGAATCTAATACGATCTCCGAAGAATTTCCTACTTGGCGCCTATTCTTTGACGGTGCATCCTGGAATGGACCCAATGGTGCCATTATCGCAGGAGTTGGAGTTGTTCTTGTTTCTCCATACGGGTCAGCTATTCAAAGAGCATACTCCTTAGATGAGCCTTGCTCCAACAACGTGGCAGAATACAATACTCTACTCATCGGCCTTCAGCTCGCAAAACAACAAGACGTCGAGTATCTTGAAGTCTATGGTGACTCCAAGCTGGTTGTTAACCAGGTTAGAGGAACCTATGAAGTTCACCATCAAGATCTAGTGCCTTATTTTGAAGCGACAATCAACATGGCTACATTATTCAAAGCCTTCTTCATCGAATATGTCCGTCGAGCTTGCAATACTGAAGCAGACGCTTTGGCCAATCTTGCAGCAGTTTTAGCCATCTATATCAAAAGATAACAGGTGGTGGTTATCTCTAATCGGAAATTGTTCTGCGTCGAAAACAATCGTAATATTGAGTTCAGTAATCTTACAGAAGCCAATGGTATCAGTGAATATTGGAGAGCTCCCTTCATCGATTTCATACTTCACAATATACTCCCTGAAGATTCCAAGGAAGCTACGAGTATTCGTCGACGTTCTCTGCGATTCTACTACAATCAGACCACCAAAACTCTCTACTGGCGGACTTATGTCGGCCTACTCTTGCGCTGTCTTACTGGTGATGAAGCGAAGCAAGTGTTGCGTAAAGCTCACAACGGTGTCTGCGGAGCACATCAACCCGGTCCTAAACTACAGGATCGCATCCGACGCATGGGTTACTATTGGCCCTCTATGGTATCTGATGCCATCGAATATACGAGGAAATGTCAGGCTTGTCAAATCCATGCAGATTTCATTCATCAACCGTCGGAATTCCTTCATCCGACTGTTTCTTTCTGGCCTTTTGAAGCTTAGGGCATGGATATCATAGGTCCTATCAACCCTTCTTTTTCTAGAGGACATCGGTTCATACTGGCAATAACCGACTACTTCTCCAAATGGGCCGAACTATACCATTGGCTGAAGTCAAGACCAGCAGCATTATCAACTTCGTCAAACACCATGTCATCTATAGATTTGGTGTACCTCGAAGAATCATTCACGACAATGGACCTCAATTCATCAGCTAAAAGTTCACAAGTTTCTGTGACGATCATCGGATTGACAATGTCACTTTGACAGCCTATAATCCTGCTGCTAATGACTTAGCTGAAGCTTTCAACAAGACCATCATCAAGCTCCTCAAGAAGTTTGTGTCCACTAATAAACGAAACTGGAGTGAAAAGCTTGGAGAATGTCTTTGGGCCTACCGCACTACGGTCCACAACCCTACAGGCTGTACACCCTTCTCCTTGGTGTACGACTGTGAAGCAGTTCTACCCCTGGAACTTTAAATTCCGTATTTGAGGATTGCTATCGCCAATGAACTCACTACAGAGAACAATGACCTTCTTCGACTTCAGGAATTGGAGGTGATCGATGAGAAGCGGTTAACGGCTCAACAGCATATTGAGTTATACCAAGCCTGCATCTCAAAGACTTTCAACCGCAAAGTTAAAGTCAGAGCCTTTCAGAAAGAAGAGCTCGTTCTAACAGTCAGATGTCCTATGACTATGACTCACATGAGCAAAGGCAAGTTCGATGCGAAGTTGGAAGGGCCATATATAGTGAGCAAAGTCTTCTCAAATTGAGCCTATCAACTCACAGAGCTAGACGGTCGAGTTACAATGATGCCCATCAATGGCAAGTTCCTCAAAAAGTATTATGTATAAATGTAACAGACATTGCTTGTAATCATCAGACAAGTTCATAAATAAAATTCAATTTTATTTTATTATGAATGATAGTACATAATATCAAGGAAGGTCACTATCATCCTTCTCAAAATTGGGACGAAAACCATTGACGTCTTTCCCAAAAACATGATCAGCAAAAGAGCCGATAACATTCTTGTTCGAACCCCCCAGGAACTTGCAAGCAGCCATCCTCATGGCTTCTTCTTCTTCAGTCTTCCCTGGTTCAAGAAGGAAGTCCAAGATGTCCTTTGGTGGCTTGGGTGCAGACGAACTTTCAACCACTGCTATCTGCTTTGGCTTGGCCGGCTCGACTGGACGTTCCTTAGTACCTGCTTCCACCTTCGAGGCAATCTCAGCCTTCTTGGATGCATCTCTAGACGACATCTTTATGTTGAAAAGTGAAAGTGACCATCCTATCTGATTTTTTATTCTATTTTATAGACAGAAATTTGTACGACAATAAAGCGATACATATATCGGACGGTTCACCCGTTCATCATATTCATCTTACGGTTCGTCCGTTTATTAAATTCATTTGACAGTTCATCTGTTCATCACATTCAACCGACGGTCCGTCCGTTCATCATATCCATCTGACGGTTCGTCCGTTCATCATATCCATCTGACGGTTCACCCGTTCATCACATTTATCTGACGGTTCATCCGTTCATTCCATTCATTTAACGGTCCACCCGTTTATTGAATTCGTTTGACGGTCCATTCACACATTCTGACGATTCATTTCTTTCATTCATTTCGTTCACATATTTTGACGAATCATCCATTTCGTTCATATCAGCAACTTGTCATCTTTGATTAAGTTGTCTATTGAAATAATGATATTCAATAAATTATATTCTGCTACGTCCATATTATCTCTGAGCAGATATAATTGAATATAATTATTTTCCAAAATCAAGAAATATATCATGTCTTGCACCTCTGAATATATTTTTTATCGCTATTATTTATATCTGAATAAGATATGCAATAAATAATATAGCCACCAAGAAAATGTCTTTTTATTGATTGATCAAAAAATTGAAAGACGTTACAACATTACATATCACAAAAAAGATTGAAGATACAAAAGTCTTTCTTATTCTGCCGGCGGAGTCATTAAGCTGGTCATCTGCTGCTTTAAAAATTGCAGCCGCTTCTCACGAGATTCCATCACCCGCTTTCTAGCTTCCTCCATCCCAGACTTATCGTCGAAAGATGGCATGGTTACTATTCTGCGAGAGATTTCTTCTTGATGAGTTGCGACATACTCATCTCTCTCCTGAGTCAGAGCGTTCAGCTGTTGAACTGTAGCCTGGTGTTGTGCGGCCTTGTCCTCCAGAGCAAGCTGAACAAGTCTCAGCTCTTCTTTAAGACGGGCAGATTCTGATTGCAGCTCAGCAACTTTCATCTCTTTTTCGTCAGCAACAGATGATACTGTTTCCACTTTGGAATTATATTCAGCAGATTTGGTAGAGAAAGTGTCCAAAAGAACTTGCAGGTCAACCTTTACAACTGCAGCATCTTGTGACATCTTTTCGAATTCAGCTTGTATCAAGAGCTCCATCTCTCCCTTATTCAGCTCTTTATAAATTTTAACCGATGCCTCCAGCTCATCTAGTATATGTTCAAGAAAAATAGCCTGAGCTTCGTCGCCTTGATGACGGGTGGCATCGATCAAATAGGAGGTTGGACCTCTGACGGTGGAGAAACCAGCATCTTCTTTTTCTATCACCCTATCTACTAAGGGTTTCAAAGAATTAAAGAAAAGGTTGTTGTAGGAGCTGATGATAACCAGTTGGTAGCCAGAGCACCCGGAGTAGCAGCTACTCCCATAGACGTTGAAGCAGCAGCAGGTGTCTGTGAAGATAGACATTCAGCTTCTTCCCTTTGAGTAGACGGCTCTTTAGACAGAGGAGCCATCGTAGAGCTAGCTGCTCCTCCCAGATGCTCTTCTGCAAAATCAAATGAACCTTATCATTGATTATTTTTGTCATTTGAAAAAGATCAAAAGTAAAAGGCAATCTTACCATGACTTGCCCCAGCGACAAGTCTTTTATCTGTTGGCACAGATTCCAATCTAACAGAAGTAGCCTCAGACATTACTGCCTGGCTACTTCCGGCCTCAGAACCACCCGAAAAATGTCGGCTACCGCTAGCGATAGCCGTTATTGGCACTATGTCTGTGCATACGGGAGGAACCGGGGACGATTCAAGTTCTGCATGGATAAAAATGTAGATGTCAGCTATTTGAATATATGAAAAGAAGGTAGATAAAACCATTTAATACCTTTTGGATCAGTAGGAGTAGTTTCAACAGGTGCTACTTCTACATCCGTAGTCTTTTCCGGAGACACGTACACCTCAACATCCTCTTCAGGATTTAGTGTGTCATCTACAGCTTCGGGAGACATATGGACATCAGTGCCCTCTTCGAAATTTAATGTATCATCAACACCTTCTGTTGATGTATCTTCATTGCTTATACTATCTTCGGGAGCTTCCTCGCTGGCAGTTGCGGCAGCGGCTTGATCGCCATCATCCTGCAGACCGAAGTCGTAATCATTTAGAGCTTCAATCATTAGACGATCTTCTTCTTCACGGAGCGCTCCTGGTGTAGTAGGAAGCTTGGTAGTTTTCATCGCAAGAGAAGGAGATCGCAAAACTTCTTCATCCCTCTGTTCAGCTTCATCCCTCTGCTCAACCTCGTCCCTTTGCTCTGGAGAAGGAGTCTCATGCCTAGGCTCGGGGGCAGGTGTAGGGGATGACATGGTTATTCCAGCTACAGCACTGGCCACCACCGAGGACAAAAATTGTCTCGGAGGGGTGATCACCCTCTTTCTTCTTCTAGAGGCCAGTTTCTTTCTATGAAGAGGTCTTTCTGGACTCTCCACATCTACTACATCGACCTGCCTTGGAAGAGAGGTCGGTGTGGTCGCTTCTTCTCTTTGGGTCGACTCGGCCAGTTGCCGAAACTGTGACCTGGTGGTGACCTTCTCTGATGGGTCTAAGATAAGTTTCTTCTTTGCAACCGGAGAAGAAGGTTCATTAATCCTTCTCTTTCTCTCCTTGGTTGGAGATTTGACTACTTTCAAAGAAACTCGCAGTGGTTCATTGACCTCCTCAGGGAAGTTAGCTTCCCTTGAGGCTTCCAACGGATCATCCACTGGCTCATGCTGCTCGTCATTACCTGGAGCTAGCATAACGGTTGCTCCCATTTTCAAATGCGTCGCCGTCGTGAAGCTATCTACAAGGTTGAAGTTCTCAGAGAATGTATTCGCGGCTGTGTAAAAAAGTGAATATGTTTATAACATCCGAGGGCCGTGATCACTCTTGGTCGGCATCAAGAATATTGTCCTTGTGTCTCGAGCGTTGTAATAAGCCCATGCTCTGGCGCCATCAATCAGATACCCCTTTCCTTACAGGCAAGTTATAGCATTGCCTACGTGGAACTGGTCATAGCCGAATTGACGAGCAAAGCGGCTTGGTAGATATGGTTCCAAGAAACATTCATCTTCAAATCTATACACCAAGTGCGACGGCCTAATCGTCCTCAGCCAATCAAATGCTGCCCGACCCAACGGCTGCCTCCCAAGATCAATTAGATTTGTCAACATATATTCATAGCCGGTTGGAGGGGCAACGCAGTAGAAATTCTACCCCTTTCCAAGGTTCAAAGTACGTCTGCAATCTTTAAGACTAGTGTATATCCATTCGCTCTGGGAGAATCTTCGCAAATAGCTACCGTCGACTGCTCCCATGTCAGGGTTCATCAATGACGGATGATGCAGAAGTAACCATCCGAACAAATAGGTGTAGGGCAACTCTAGCCGAGGGAAGTTCCTATTCTCACCTTTCCATTTGAGCATAGATTCAACATAAAGACGAAGACCTGCGTTCACTCTATAGGTCATCGCCGACAGCAGATCCATCCGGTAGCCAAAGACTAACCGGACAGCAACAAAGAGCACGCTGCGGTGGAAGCGATCCACGGTGCTTGCTCCGGGTACGACGAAGCGTCGGAGCCAATATGTCAGGAAACCCGCCAGCTGGGCTTCCTTTGACATGGGCCATAGCCCATTCTCATAAACTCTCAATAAAATCTCCGGTCTTGAATGAAGGGTATTGAAGTTCGTCGTCAACTTTGATGTCCATTTTCTTGTTTTCTTCCATCAATTTAATCACTTCACTGTGGCTGAGGGTTTGAAAAAAGTCGGGTTGCACGTATCATGATCCTTGGACTTCTTCTTGATGATGTGATTAAGGAAAAGATAGGGCAACCACTTTGATGAGTAACAAGTGTCGGAAGAACCACTCTTATAGTACAGGGAGCAAATGTTGTAGTGGCACAGTAGTTCTTCAAAAATGGCCACCATCTCTGCATTCTCTCGACGAAGTCGGTCTAACTCGTCGTTTGTCGGAACATATTCCTCATAAGGGAAGTCTCCCATTGGTAAGCATGAGATGTATTTCATCTCATGAAGGGCTAGTCCAATTTTCCCGCAGGGTATCATGAATGTCCCTGTCCTAAAATTGTACCTCTCTGCTAAGGCTAGAAACAGATGAGGGTTGGGGAGGAATCCATATACGGTAGCGTATACCGTAGCTCAATCTCTTTGATCTTGTCTTCGAACTGAACCAATATCCAATTGGTTATGCAGTTCCATCTTTTGTTGTCTGGGTTCACCAGACCTGTCAACCGGATGTCCTGATCCGGGTATCTGCCCTCAACCTTTGCATATTCTTTAGCAAAGATCGGCGTCCTCACCGACAGCAGCAAGGAGGAGTTCTCTGGAGGAATGCAGCCAGGCTTCAATCCTCTGAGCAAGGAGATATGACACTCAGAGGAGCTATAGAACATATCTCTATTATTTGGTCCTTTCTTTACACAAATATTTCCTGTTCTTGCTTGCTGGAGAGGGGGAATATCCCAGTCCATCCTCCTGGGATGGCTTGTATGGGCATAGCAGGCTAGAGGGAGGCATCTGGCAATGTCCAGTAACAGTATTATTTTCTTCTTTCTCTGGAAGAGTCTCTGCTCAACACGAGGTCTCGGCTGAGAACTCTTGTCAATAGATTTGCCAAATAAGAACAGGAGTTTCTTATGAGTAATGGCATCGACAGTCTGCAGAGGCTGCCCATTCATCAGACTCAATAAAGTTTCATTGTCCTGTGCTACCAAGATGGCTTGACGGAAGGATGGCAGAGCATATTGGAGAAAAAGTACATGGGACAAATCTTCCTTAAACTCTGGTTCAGCAAGGGTCCCAGCAAAGATTTCATACTCTGGGTCTTCTCTGATGTTAACTGTATCAAACAGAAAGATAGAATTCAGCATATGCAAAATCAAAGGTTCTGTCCAAAAAACCAGCAAATTGTGCAAGCATCAGATTGCGGTGTCTGTAAAGCATCAGATTGTGCAACAACAGCTTCTATGCACAAACTGTCCAGTTGCGCCAACTCATCCACTTGCACAAGCCATCAGATTGCGCTGAATAACTTGCACAAAGCATCAGTTTGCGCTGGACAGCCTTGCGTAAATCAGCAGATTGCGCTGACTTTTGCCAGTGCTTTTCAACCGATTGCACAAGAAAATAGTCTTTATAAAAATGAAAACTATTTGGTTTGTGCAACCGAAACCCTAAACAGGGTGACGCAGTATAACCAAATCTCTAAAAAGAGATAGGTTTGAAGACTCAATCATGTCGAAGAACCCTAAAAAGGATTTTCGATCGAGTGACTACCTTGCAATGCTGGGTGACCGACTTTGTGTCGTAAAATGCGCGGCACAGCACGAGTCGAAGACTCGGCGGGGGCTTTGCCCTTGTCGGCGGCGGAATGCTTCGGAGCCATTAAAGTCGATGGAGAAGAAGGAAGAGAGTCGGAGTAGGCTCGGGAATTTTTCTCTCTTAAGCAAAGTGAAAACAAGTAAAGAATGACAGAAGGAAGGAGGAGAACTATTTATAGTTTTTCGAGAGCAATGGTCGCCTCGGATTGCGCCGAAGAAATAGGAGCTGACTCCTCCAATTGCGCAGACAAAGTCATTACTTGCGCAACTTGATTTTAAAATCAAAATTCAAAGTATTTCGAAGCTTTGACTATTTTCAAACTTCAAAAACTTTGAAGGGGGTCTTGTAGGTCCTAAAAATCAAGTTGCACCCATCAAAGAAGTCATGAAAATCAAATTGTGCATTCTTCAAGTGAACTGCGCAGGAGACAGATTGCGCAATAACTCAATTGCGCAGGCTGAACTGCGCACTCATCCAAGTGCACAAGCTAACGTGGCCTCGTTATCATTATCTGACAGAGAATCAGATCTTCTGACAACTGACAGCTCGGAGAGCGAGGAGACTGTTCGTTTATCGTGCAGCACAGTACTCGAGGACAGCTGTACATGCAGTACAATCGGCCAAACTCTCTGCAACACGGTCCATCCCAGCACAATCTGAAGCCAGCGCAATTCAGGTGGCACACTCCATCAAGACAACTGACAATGAACACGTGGCCTTTATGCCATCAATTACTCACCTTGTGGCAACCGTCTGTACACGATCAAGCGTATTTCAATCAAACAATACCACGCGTCACATACAGATGGTCCACGATCGAGTAACTGCCTGCGCAGTTCATTGCTTACGCAATCCAAAGTCTGCACAATCCAGCCCACGTAATTCAGAATAACTAAAAGTTAGTTATTTCTAGAACTCTATAAATAGAGTTTCAAGTCTTCATTATCATACACACACACAGAGAGAGATCAGAATACATTCAAGTCATCACCCGAGATCAGGAGTTCTTGCCAAAGTGCTGCTGCAATCTTCAGAGGTTGCCGTCTTCAAAGTTCACATCGTCCAAGGGATAAAGCGATCGTCATTCAGATCGGATTCCAATAGTTGTACTTTACCAGAATTCCTGTAATCTTCTTACAAAGTTTGTGAAATAAAGATCAACTTTTGTTTTTGCAAATAGCGGTCTAGAGCAAGCAGGCCTACGGGGCATTTTTTAGGCCATTCGTGAGGCTGAGGATGACGTTAATCAAGCTGAAATCAGGTTCGTGACCGACAGATCTCCTGCAGCTAGGACTGCCCTTAACCTCACCAAAGCTATCCTCAAATTCCGAGGAGAGTTGAGACAGATTTTTGGAAGCAGAAAGCGAGGCTTAAATGGGACAACAAAGGAGACAATAACTCTAGATACTTCCACGCTTGCATCAATGGCCGCAGACAGGAACTCTCTCTTCACCAAATTGTTGATGCGTCTGGGAATATCATCAAAGACCAAAGAAGTATCCAAGCGTTGGCAGCAGAATTCTTCTTCCAACTGTTCTCCAAGGAGACAGTCTTCAGAGATGCCACCTTCCTGGATGAGATCCCCACCTTATCAGTGACAGCAAAAACATTCGACTTGAACTTCCTCCGTCCGAGATTGAAGTGAAAGACGCCGTCTGGGCCCTTGACGAACATAGTGCTCCCGGTCCTGATAGGGTTTTCGGGGGTCTTTTTCCGCACATGCTGGGACATCATCAAGGCGGATATCCACGACGTGGACTCCACCTTCTTTCAAGGAGCCACGTACCCCAGAGCCATCTCGAGCACCAACCTCATCCTCATCCCGAAGAAAGAGATCCCGGAGACATTCCAAGATTTCCTCCCTATCAGTCTTTGAACCTTCACCAACAAAATCATATCCAAGATAGTTGCCTCCCGCATGTCTCGTCTCCTTTCCAAGATCATCTCTGAGGAGCAGAGCGGTTTTTTAGCGGCCACAATATCCAGGATAATATCATGTTGGCTCAAGAGTTAATCACCTGCATGAAGTTCCCGGCAAGAGGGGCAATATAGCTATCAAATTGGATATGAAAAAAGCTTATGACAGGTTGGACTGGCAATTCATGATCTAGGTCTTCAGAGCCTTCGGATTCTCCGAATCCTGGACCCACATCGTGTAGAGATAGATCAGCAACTCGTAGTTTTCTACGATGATCAATGTTCAGACCAACGGCTTCTTCAAATCGAGTTGTGGGGTCAGGCAGGAAGATCCTCTATCATCCACCATTTTTATCATTACAGCGGATGCCTTGAGCAGGAACCTTAATAAGATGCCTCGCTCTACCAACTTCCACCACTACCATACCGCC
Organism: Iris pallida; assembly: GCA_029216955.1. NCBI lineage: Eukaryota > Viridiplantae > Streptophyta > Magnoliopsida > Asparagales > Iridaceae > Iris > Iris pallida. The sequence continues at coordinate 1,371,011 of JANAVB010024600.1, read as the reverse complement.
AGTGGGTGCCCGATTATCACCCACCAGGAATTTGCCGATGATATCCTCATCTTCACCTCCGGGGACGTTGGGTCGGTAGAGGTTGTCCATAATACTATCCAGAGATACGTCAGGTGTTCGGGCCAGAAGGTCAACCAGGAAAAAAGTGTCATCTACGCCCACCACAATACCAAGAGACAGCATGCGGCCACACTCTCCAACACCACCTCCTTCCCCATCAAGCATCCCTCGTTCCACTACCTTGGCTGCCCCCTCGTGTACGAGAAATTTAAAGCTAGCATTTTCGAGGACCTGATCAACCGTATCAGAAAAAGACTAGAAGGATGGCATAATGCTACTCTATCTCTAGGTGGCAAGATGATCCTTATCAAACATGTCCTCACATCGATTCCCATCTACACCCTTACGGCTTGTTCCCCCCTCCCCAAGAAAGTGCTTCATAAGATCGAAAGCATCTTTAGCAAACTTCTTCTGGGGGTGCTATGACGGCATCGACAAGCACCATTAGGCTAGTTGGGACACCATGACACGTCCTACCGAGGAGGAAGGCCTTGGGGTTTACCAAACTTTCCCATATCGTCAAAGTTTTCTCTTTGAAATTGTGGTGGAAGCTACGCACGATTCAGAACTTAGGGACCAGGTTCATGAAGGCTAGATACTTCAAGTACATCCATCCGTCGATGGCCATATCTAACAGCAGATCCTCCACGGCGTGTCATCGCACGCTCATCGGGCGTTCTCTAGCCGAACCTATGATGCATCTCCAGGTGGGCGACAAAAATTCTTTAGCATTCCAGGAATGATGGGTTAGAGACATCGAGGTTCCCTTTCTCTCAGAAGCCCACAGGCACCGCAAAATCAAGGACATGTGGGACCCTAGTGTTAATAACTGGAGTTGGATCAAAATCCATGATTGGGCAGGTCCCGAGGCCGTTGAGCGCATCCGTCGTTGTGGGCAGACGATTGGGAACGGCGCAGATGAGATCCAGTGGTCGGTCGACGCTTCGGGATCCTTCTCGGTCAGATCAGCCAGAAGAGTAATCCAAGGTACGGCGGTGCCTTTCCCTTCCATCGCTCCCTTCTGGCAGACATGCATCCCCAAGAAGTGGTCATTCATCATTTGGAGAGCCTTGTGCAAGATCCTAGCCACTGACGATACTCTCAACACTATCGACTTCAGCCTTACATCCGCGTGCACATGCTGTACGTATTGTAAGTCGGAAATGGTGGACCACATCTTTTGTTAGGGGGAACTATCGGTCAAGGCTTGGCGTATCCTCTCCCAATATTGTAGGATAGTTCATGGGGGCGGGTGCTATGACAAGCAAGTAATGGCTTGGGGTAAAGCGTCCCATGGCCACCAGATTGTAGCGGCAGCTGCTACGTGGGTTATCTGGAAGAATCGCAACAAGGCACGATATAAAGGCCACCAGTATACTGCATACCAGCTCATTAAGGAGACTATCAGGCAGTATAGTAAGAGGCGATCCCTCTGCCAACACGGTCAGACGGCCTTCTAGAATTCCCCTCTTTCCAGGGTCTAGTCGCTTTTCGGCTCCTCTACTCCCCTTTTTTTTTGTTAGTATACGTGTATAGGCTTCGGCATTTTGCGCCTTATAGTATACTTGTACACTTTCAACTTTTCAGCTTTATGGAATAAAATGGGGGTTTATTCAATATATATATATATATATATATATATATATATATATATATATATATATATATAAATATATATATATATATATATATAGAAGTATCAGGCGCAAAATACCAAAGCCTATACAAAAGAGCGCGACTCGCGCAAACAGAAAGAAAAAGACAAAACCGGACCACGTCGGGAGCTAGGTTAATGCAACATCTCCCAAAAACTGCTCGAGGAGTGAGAGCAGCGAGAGATGACTTTGCTGATTTGTCTTAGAACCTCTCGAAAAAGCTGAGAGGCACTGAGTTGGCACCTTTTATATCTGTGCTTGTTCTTATTCTTCCATAAAACCCATATGCTGGTGGCTGCGACGATCTGGTGCCCGTGAGAAATGCTCTAGTTGACGAGGAGATCGTTGAAGCCCCCAGCGTGTTGGTTCGGGTGGCATCTTCTGGAAAGTTTGGACCAAACCTGAGAGGCGAGATCTCCTGAGAGCAGTACGTGTTCTGCTGATTCCGTCTTCGGAGAGGAACAACAGTGGCATCTGGACGCAAGGTTGTAACCGAGTGAAGTGAGGCAGTCGTTGGTGGGAAGCTTTCCTCTCTATGCTCTCCAAATGAGGATCGACCTCTTTCTTGTAATACAGGACTGCCAGTAAGGGGCGTTGAAAGGGGAAGGCTGACCTACACCTCTGGCCGCAATTCTGGCCGAAGCAAGAGTGAAATCGCCGCCAGCCGTCAGGGACCACCTCAAAGTGCCATCGACGAGTACCATCAAAGGTTCTGTGATATTGCGACCGAGGAGAATGCGTCGCCAATTCGCCGATGCTCTGTTGTTGGCTGTCACGGTCATCGGGTTAGAGTGTTAGAAGTATTTAGCTTTCACGAAATTAGCCCAGATCGAATTCTCCGTGCGAACCTTCTACCACAACTTCATGGAGCTGGCCGCCACAATGTGCGCTAATCTGCTGAAACCCAGACCGCCTTCACTGGTGTGTTTGGCCATGGGGTCCCAGCTGGCCCAGTGGTGCTTGTCTTTGCCGTCGCTGTGGCCCCAAAAGAAATTGGAAAGAAGAGACTCTATGGATGCTAAAACCTTCTTCGGGGGGAGCAAACTGCCAGAGTGTAGATAGGGATGGAAGATAGCACATGCTTGATCAGAATCATCTTCCCCCCCCCCCGGGAAAAGAGTAGCGTTGTGCCATCCTTCGATTTTAATTTATATATATATATATATATATATATATATATATATATATATATTATATATATATATATATATAATATAATATATATATATATCCTCAATATAAACTTCATCAAATCTCTAGTCCAAATAGACTGGATACACAACAAGGACAGGACAAGTAAAATATAGTGGTGTGTGGATATGTGTGTGTGATAGATAATGAAGTGCGGGCATAGGCTATGATACAGGCATATAACTTAAGTATGCGGTAAATGTAAAGGGTCTGCTGATGGGCTAATTTGCAGGCAACACTATAGTGCAGTGAACAAGTGTTCTGTGGCAGAACATATGGATATGAATGCAGTAAAGGGGAAGTCCTGCAGGGGTGAAGATGTAGGGGTATGCAGACATCTAATGTGAAGTACATGCAAGGTAATGTGAAGGGTGTGTACAAGGAGCATCGAATGCAAGCAGTGTGATGTTCAGTTGGCTCTTTGCCATGGAGGTTAGATGTCTATATGTGAGGCAATATAAAGTTCTGATACCTGGCAGTATCAAGGTGCAGTATGTGATTGCAGGGGTCTGTAGCTAATGAAGGCAGATGGGTGAGTGCAGTTAGATCAATGAAAGATAAGGGTATTTTGTAGTGAGCTATCTGAATGTGGACTGAGTTTCACAAGAGAATATGGTCTGGCAATATACCCAGGTCTGCTACATCAATTCGACAGAACAAAGCTAGGGACTGAACTATTTCAGAGTGTGCAGAGCAATACCAACTCAAGTAGTGAATAGATCGAGTGTTTAGATTCCATGGTAGTTAGTGTAATGTATGCAATATACAATGAGGTAAAGGATATACAAATGAGAAGGAAAAGTGTACATGCAATGTTTTCTGATACCAAGACATGTATCAGAGTTGTGTGCAGAGCATACATTGATGGATATGAAATAAATGTAATGCCAATACAGTGTAGATATGTAAATTGGTGTGTGTGTGTGGTTAACATTTTCATGTGTGTAGGTAAGTAATATAGATATGCAGATGTATGTAGAACATACAAGTTTAGATAAATGAGGTAAAGTGCAATGCTAGGTAATGTATGTAGTATGTGCAGACAGGGTTTGGTGTGCTCGACAATCCCACATTCACAGATCTGGGCAAAGGGGCATGATCACAGATGTATGGCTATGCATCTAGGGGATCTAGGAGAGTGAAACAACTAACACAAGCCTACATCTACTGACTACACAGTAGGGCATGCAAGGACAGACGAAAGCAAGGCTCGACTGTACAGAGTAGAAAACATGTAGTACATGTCAAGGCTCGAATAGGCCATGGCTCGTAGCCCCAAGCCTAGGATCAAATATCAGACATCTAGCCTACCCAAAATAGTGATTAGGTGATGAAATAATCAAGTGGGTGTCGAGATTTAAACACTAGGTAGTAGGGCATTACTCTACAATGTGTAAACCCAGGCCGAACCTCCCTTGGCTCGAATTAACCTACCAAATCTTCTCAAAATCCCACCAAATCTTTTCGAAATCCCTACAGAGCAGTACACATATCATTTGCAGTATATTAGCATCAGAAATTAGAGATCAAAACACCCTATGTGGTATTTCATCAAACATTTGAGATATGTATCCTATACGGAGCGATACGCCCATGATACGCACCTCAAATGGACTCAAACTAGACTCAAATCATTCCTAAAGCTAGGGGGTCCTAAATGGATGCATCTACATAGAAAAATGTGAAATTAGAAGGTTTACAGGGCTCTTACCAATTAGGAGTTGGAATCCTAATGAAAATCTCTAGATCTAGCCTTCCACCAAGCTCCAATGGTCAAATTGCTCCAAATCCTTCCTAGCTAGCTAATAGAGGCTTCCTCTCTTCAAGAGGAAGAGATTGCAATTGGTTTGGGTGAATTTGGAGTTAATTGGGATGATAGAGAAATTTGGAGAAGAACACCAAAACTAGGGTTAGGGTTTCAATGAAAGGGGAAATAATGGGGCTAATGATGACTTAAATATAAGGGTGGGGCTGTTGTGGCTGCTATAGCCAGCCACATTGTTGGCCTAGGGTTTGTTAGGTTACATTAGGCTAAAGTCTCACCTATTGTCAATTAAAAGGCCTTTTTTTAGAAAAGGGCCCAAGTGGCTTATTAATTCAAGTCACAACTAATCTCTATTAGTCATTCTAACATAATTAGAGTCCAACTAACTAGTCTAAGTCCATTAGTTAGTTCCCAAGGATCATGGTTAGTCTCTAGGCAAAGTAGTTCTAGGGTTCACTAGCAAATGACAAAATCATAATACATTAAATAAAATAACATTAAAATGATAAAAAATTCTATAATGACCAAAATACCCTTATTCTAGAAAGTAATAGTGACATAATATCAAATAAAACTATAGAACATGTTGGTGATTGCAAAACTTCAAAGGTCATCTTCCAAGCAATTGCACTAACATAAGTGTAGTCACTAGAACCAGTTTGGTAATATGCTATCCAATTCTTCTTAGATGATTTTTCTAATAAAATCTAGCTTGTTTGATAAATAGTGCTTCTATCTGTCATTTGAAATATTTTTTTATAGATTAGTGTGATACATATTTCTAGCATGCTTAGGTTAATATTCTTGAAATACAGTTACAAGACTAGTTATTATCTCAAATGTTATGTCACACTATGTAGCCTTTCTATTTGTTTGACATTTTTTATCCATGCATATATTTTGTCTTTACTTTGAAAGCATGCATAACATTTTAGTCAATATGATATTTTATTTTATTTTTTAATTTATTAGTGCACATTTTTGTATATATCTTTTATACTTTGTTTACCTCTATAGTTCACTATGAAAGTATTTTGAATAATAGTTTTAGTATCTAAATTGTGATGATCATTTCTTGTTCATTCTTTGGGTATTTACATATCTATAGTTAGGGATTCTGGATTTCGATGATGTTTGTTGATACTGCATATATTTCTTTAAATCTAAGTTCTTAAAATTAGAAATCATTTTGGGTACAAGCCTATAAAGGGTCTATCTGTCACCACAACTATGGATAAAGGGAAGCGGTACTTAAACGTCCCCCAGTGGACATCTGTTAGCTGGGACAATATCCCTACAACTAACCTAAAGCAATCAATACTTTAAGACTTAAGATTTATTAAGGTCTACTTGCAACTATTGTCTAATTCTTGATCCAAGGCACTGAACCTGGTCCTCTAGGTTCCAGAATACATCGGCGCCCTACATTTTGATTTATAAATGCTTTATATTTTATTGTTGCCCATTAATCTTGGAGCACATATAAGGATACTTGTAATTGATACATCTTATGCTTATAGCTACAAATGATTTAAATTTTTGTGTTGTTTGAGATCTTTCGATTTCAGTGGATATACTTATATCGTCATAATATTATATATTCTCTAAATCGATCTATAATATTGGATTGATCTCATTTTTAAGCAAAAAGATATGGATTTCGTCTTTTCATTTTAACTTTCATGGATAATATTATTTAATGGTAATATTTTCACATATGTTGATCTATCTTGTCTATTGTAAAATACTATTGCATAGATCAATTTATGTCGTCCTTTAACTTATATGATTATTCATCGTATATTGATTTATATTGCCAAATTGAAATATCTTTTGATTTTTTCATCTTAAATGTTCATTTAATGGATATTATCTCTTTTGTCTAAAGATGATTGTTTTTATTTTCATAATAAATTACGTATTTCAATAGTCTTTTGATTTTCCTTGCTATTTTGAATTTGTCCATTACTCGAGATATTATTAAGACCATTTTCAAAAATACTTTACTGTCTTGAAATCATTATTTGAATTTATATATTGGAGATATATTTTGTTTGTTCATCTTGAAGCATTTATTTATTGGATATTACTTTTACTTGCCTAACGATGATATTTTGCTTTAAGTTTGGAACTTTATATGCATTGATCAAAGGAAAGAAACATGCATATCTTGGATATCCCTCAGATTTTATTATTTTCTATTTTATGCATATAAATTGCTTTTTGACCTAGATACACATATTTTAAGGGGAAGCAAATTAATTGTTTCAATTCATATATACCCTTAATATATAGTATACCTAGTTCGTCAAGGATATATATATTTTTTAAAAAATATCTTATTGCATTATTCATGGTATTTTAATTTATAGTAGATATATGAGAGAATATGACTCTTCTTGGTTTTATCATTTTCATAGGTTTACTTGATTTCTGTAACTTGATAATTATTGAGCTATTATTATACAGCATCTCAAACAGTTTGGGTATGTGATCTTGATGCTGAGTTGATGTATTCAAACTCTTAGTAGTATGCATTTTCATTTATTTAATGTCTATTATTTCTTTTGGTATGCGCTTCTGCGTTTTATGCTTAGCACTATATTTTAGTTGATGCTTCTTTCATAAAACTTCCTGTGTACTTAATGTTAATTCTTTATATTATCTATGTATTTCTTCAACGTTTATCTCTTATGTATGGATTGCGGGGGAACTTCTCGCTTTGTAATTATTTTGCTAAGTGACAAGTGAGAAGAAAATGGATCGAGTCTATATTTTCAATATCAATATATTTTTCATAATTTATTGAGTCTAGGAATACGACATACACCGGGTCGTACTGGCAAATAGGCTACCCGAAAAATGTTTTGAAAATACCCTTTGATTTTCAAAATAAGCCCATTTACAAAAGCTCATAACTACTTGACTTCTCAAAAGCCCAAAACCCGATTTGCAAAAACCTAACCAAACCAATTATGGACCAACAAAATTCGGACCGAGTACGGCCTGAATTATGCCCGAGTTCGGTTAGTGGAATGTTGGCATTTGAATTCAGTCTTCCCGTAGTTACGGACGCAACGACTATCTGCCAAGATTCTCTCAATGAATTCTGCCCGAATTCTGTCTTTGGAAAACCTATAAATAGAGAAGAATTTTTACCATTTCAATACACTAATTCATTCTATCTTCCCTTCTCTCTAAGCCTACTACGGTTTTTCAAAAGCCTTCTAAGCTTTCATTTTCAAATCCCAAGCTAGTTATAATCCTCTAGTAGATTTGCCGGTGATGTACGGTCTAAAAGTTTCAGAGTGATTGTAATCAGAGGCTTTATTGAAGATAGACACTTCACAATTGAAGTTGGTCGAGTGCTTTAGATCAAATCTCACGTTGTGGAAGTTGCAAGGATTTCGCATGAAAACTTGTATTTTTCTATAGTGAATTTCACCTGGAAGCTGGAGTTTTTCTGACTGGATTAGTTCTCACAAGAGAGAAACCAGTATACATTATTGTGTTTGTTTTCTCTCTTGTGGTTTCACAAGAGAGAAACCAGTATACAAGAGAGAAACCAGTATACATCCTTGTATTTTTATATCTGTGATATATTTTTGTGATCTTGCGACTGACAATTTTTAATAGCTAATTTGTTGCTACCTACTCTATTCACCCCCCTCTAGAGTATAGAGCTTTACATCTCATTCCTATAACATGTTAATACTCTATTAAACTCAGTTCTATCTACTGTACAAAATAAGGCATTGATAGCTTTGCATCAAGGCTTGCTTGTTTATTTTCATGATCAGTATACTTGTCATACAGTTTTTCAACCAAGCTTCTATTAGAACGATAGGAAGTGGTTTTTTATAACCGTCAATGACAATTGACCATAAATTGAAATCAAGTGACTTGAGGTAAAAGCCCATGCATGTTTTGCAATACATGTAGTTTGTGTCATCAAATAGGGATAGCCTATTTGTAGGCTGGCCTTCAGCATTGCTATTGCATAATAATGTCATTTCTCAAGAAGTTTTTATCCAACTAAGAAAAACCGTGTCTGATACCAATTGTAGGATCGATCGCACCTCTAAAGGGGGTGAATAGAGTGTAACGAAAGAAATATCCCTAATAAAAATTATACAGGTAAAGGCAGATATAAATAGATACTTAAATGCAGTAAAGCAAAGCAGTAAGTAAAAAGGTGTAGCACCCAGTTTCTAAAATGAGGGTAATTTTGAAATTTTGTAATTATAATCATTTAATAATGATATTTAAACTATGTTATGTTTTTTGGCGATTTTTAGTTAATTTAAAACTATTTAAAATCACGACTTGTGATTTTGATGATTGACTAGTGTAACCCTAGAGTTTGGCTAAGCCTAGAGACTAACCATGACCAAGGAAGCCTAGTCATATGATTAGGATGACTAATTACAAATTTTATCCTAAGGGTATTTTGGTCATTTTGATAATTTTATGAAATTATAAATTATATTAATTAAATATTATGCTAATCTTTTAGTTAAGCCTTAACCTAGAAGTTTAACCTAACCTAGATTAGTCTTGAGGTTAGAATCATGGTTAGAACATTCCTACTAAGTGCCAAGGTTAGTAATATCTAGATATTTCTAGGTAGGATATTTTTTCTTTGAGATATTTGTGAAAAAGAAGCCTTGAACCAATAGAAAGGCTTGAAATTGGGTGGAATGATCTTAGCCACTCATCTATATCTAAACAAACCCTAATTCCTTTAGATGACCAGCGATTAAGTGCCCTCTCTTTTCCTATAAAGCATCCTTAAGAAGGCTTTTGCCTCTTTTACATTTACTTAGAACCCTAATAGTTCCTCTCCAAAATTCTTCCCCAAATATCCAAATTAAGTCCAAATTGATCCTAATCAATTGCATCATCATTCCCAACAGTAGAGGAGACTTGTGGAGGCTTGCTAGCGAGGTTGGAGGACGTTTGAACCGAAGCAAATTAAGGAAGACGTCGAGTCGAGGCTCTTTTCATTGAGGTTTCACCCTCAATAGGTAAAACCCTACAAATACCTATAAATTACTAATTTCTTTCCATAGATGCATCCATTTAGGGTTCCCCTAGGTGTTTCCCAAGTTTGGCAGGAGTTCGTGTCCATTTCGTGTCCGTATCGGACACGTATCGGTGTTTTTAAATTGTGTTCGATGAAATGCCACATAGGAAATTATTTTAGTAATTTTCAAAACTAATTACAAGTATGTGTAGCCTAACATGTGTATATTATAACCCAAATTGACTGAGTCAAAATTAGGCAAGTTTGGACACTATTTTAAGGCTTGGACACGCAGCACGAGACACCGCATGGGGCTCGTGCGGCTGCCCTGCTGCTCGATGCTGATTGTGGACACGACACGCAATGGCTTGACACAAAACTTCATGGACACGTGGGCCTAGTGACTGACATCACACCCATAAAATTTCGTAGGACCTCGTCGACTGTGCGCGAAAAAATCGAGGCTGCACTGCCTCGTGCTCCCTGTGCACACACATAAAAACCCCCACTGATACGCTTTAAAAACTCGGACACAACACGAATTTGACCCGATTCAGGGTGTCGATTCCCTAGCCCTAGACCCCCTCTAACTCTAGACATGTGCACGAGATACATGGTTGAGTGTGTCGTGTCCTTTTGTACTCGACGTGTGTGCACGAGCCTGTGTGCGTGCAGCTCTGAAACTGTGATGTCCTTATGTTTATTGACACTTGTGTCCAGTTCTAGGACACGTGGATACCCTCCACATGTGCACACACATGTGGGACACTACTGTACACGTGTTTCCCTAAATTATTTAGGTTTTTCCTATGCTAATTGGTCTCGGTTTCAGGTGTTCTGATACCTGTGGGTATACACACTGTCTCATGAGTTTCGAATTGTTAATTTATAAAGTTTAAGTGTTGTTATTGAATTTAGAAACATGGTAGATTCTAGGTTACATATGTGGGTTTAGTTAGTATAGATTTGTTCGACTGAATTAAGTTCCAACATTCAAAATTTCTACTGAAATTTATGCATGAAATCGGTTAACTGAAACTCACTGATTTTGGGTTTTTAAATTTGAAAACTTAGTGATTTATATGGGATGCATGTCCTATATAAATCACTGTCTGGATATTGTCCTATATAAATCATATCCATATACTATCCACCTGGGTTTAAACACGATTAACTTGAGAAGTTTAACCTGAGATTTCAAATCTTAGTTTAAAGGTTCAATATGAGTAAATTATTAAATAAAAAATCTGAGAATTGAGTGTTGGTTTTGTTTTAGAAAACTGAAATTTATGTTAACTGAGATTTGTATCTTTCAATAAAACCTGAAAACTGAGAATGGAAATGGGGGTTTGTTCAAGAAAACCGAGATTGATTTGTTCAGAAAACTGAGATTACACTGTTATAGGCACTTACTTTCTGAAATTCTTGAGATTCATTCCCCTTTGACATATTATGTACACACTAATTCTTGAGATTTGTACACAGGTTTTCGCTACAGACTATTAGCTATAAGTCTGAAACACCATATTAGCTAGCTAGTGTATCATATATACATGTACACACCCAATTGAGATGCACTTGGAAATCCTGAGTTTATTCACTATTTTCTAACAGTGACTCATAGGTTACACACAAACTTATTCCTAGCACTGTCTATGCATCAACACGCACACACCCTCTCACCCACACTTTCCCTATATCCCCCTCTATACATATAGCAATGTATATACATAGGCATGATATGTAGATGCATGCATATACAATGTTAACAAAATGACAGGAATGAATGCAAGTAATGCACATATGTGAATGTGATGTATTGGTATGTTTTACACTTGACTGGTAGGCATGAAAACATTTATATAGCTTTGACATATATAGTGTGATGTTGTATGCCATGTACATGTGACACCCTATACACTCTAATGCACATTCACCTATGACACTAAAGCATGTACACACACATTGACACTATGTGCACATTGCTAGTATTTGGATACCTAAATGTATATACAACTTGTGTGTTGATACATGTGTAAGCTTGTGATGATATATGCTTGCTAGATTAGACTGGTTAGGCTTAGTGAGACTTGCTTGGGTTAGACTTTGACCTAGTTTAACCTAGACAGTTGACCAAAGTTGACCAAGAGTTGACTTTGACCTAGGTTGACTTAGAATCATGTAGTTTGTATTGCATATTTCCATTATTTCAATTTGAGTACTTAAATAACTTGTTTTACTCTAAATAGGACTCTGTGACACCAGTTCGAACATCTATTCATATCAGTCATTCATGGTGACATGCGAGTACATTCACTGATCATTTCATACTTGTTAGGATCTGTATTCTTGCTCTAGATTACTTTACATGATGCTGTCATGTTATTATCACGGATTGGTACTATATGGATCTTGTCATGCGATGTTATCTCCTTCGGGGTGCATCAGATACACTTGTCATGTGCTTTTCACGAACATCTTGTATTTCATGTACACCGCTTTCATGTATACACTTGTGCAATCTTGTACTCTCATGATCACGTGAGCAAACATGATAAAAACCTCTTGTACAAGGTAACGTAACTTGACTGGATCCTTGTGTATTGATTGGGAAGGGTGAGTAGGAAATGGTTATGTGATCAAATCCCATCTTGTACAATCTTGTGATCCTCTTGTGAAATCTTGTACAATCTTGTGAAATCTTGTACATGTCATAAACCGTTTATATAACCATCTTATGCTCTAAATCACATATTACTTACAGTTCTTACTTATCATGTATATAGATATTTCTAGTTATCAAATCTCTCTCGTTTTCATAAATTTTTTTTATAGTCCATGTATCTTACTCTTTTGCATGCTTTATATTTTCCCGACTAGATATAAACTGCGTAAGATGTATTGTGCTCGCTCCTGTCCTGACTGGACCTGTTGAAAATATTACAGATGATGAGGGTGACTGCCCTACCTTCTATGGGACACATGAGGGTGACCTTCAGGAGCCTGTGGAGCATCTAGCTCAGTAGAGGGTGCCTACTCTAGTCTAGTATTTTTAGTTTTCAGTTTGTATCGGATTGTTTCGATTGTTAGTTGAGACTTAGTTATATTTCAGGACTTGTATTTATTTGTGTTGAATATCTACTTTGTGTGGTGCGATAACTCTATTTATATTTCAGTTTCTTCCTTTTATCTGATTCCATATCGTGCTCTATCTTCCCTAGACTTGTGATTGAGATATAGAGTTGAGATGTTATATTATACCTCCGTACGGAGATGATATATTTATATCATATTAATTTTAGATGTTATAGACGAACTATACAATGTTCTACCGTCGACACTGCGGCGTAGGCTTGACGTACCTATGTTCTCGTGCCCTTCCTCAGGGTGCGGGTCGTGACAGGTTTTTGTGGTAGCCCATGCAGGTCGATGTCGTAATTAGTGCAATCTCGTAATGGTGCTCGACTTGGAGTACTAATTACGAGCCTGCGACTAGGACATAGGATCTTGGATATGATAGGAGTTACTCAATAACATTTTAGAAAAATTCTAATCTTTTGATTACCATGGCAACTCTTCTTGCATTTGAATTCAATTTTCCTTCCTTGATTTTCCTTATCATGTGCCATATTGATCTCCTTGTTTCAATCTATCCTCAGGATGACGATCACTCGTGCTCAGACAGCAGGATCTAGTGTTGTTCCAGAGAGGTCTGATCCAGTAGGACCTCCACCTCCGGCTACGAGAGTAGCAGTCGAGGGAGCTGCCACCTCAGTTCCTGCCCTTCAAGCAGGAGTAGCAGCGACTGTTCCAGGTGGTCTTCCACCTCCAGCTGCGGGACCGTCCATAGTCATTCCTGAGACTCTTCTACCGCCACCTTCGCTACCGACGGATGCGCAGCAGATGATGGCCATTCTACAGCAGGTGATGCAGACCCAGAGGGCCCAGGCAGAGGCTCAGCAGCATCAGGCTGACGTATCCCACCGCCAGACAGAGGTGCTACGACAGAGTATGGAGAACTCCCACCAGCTGGCGATGACAGCAGTTGAGAGGGTAGTCTCGGGTACAGTTCAGGGTGCCCTAGTTCAGCAGCAGCAGAGTCAGAGAAGGCCTGGCACATGTCTAGATTTTAGAAAGATGAACCCGAGGGACTTCAAGGGTACCGAGGGTATCCTGTATGCTGACGACTGGTTGGAGGACGTCCAGATGAGCCTGGAGTTAGCAGAGGTTTCGAGGGACTTTGGGTGACGTCTGCGGCTAGCCAGTTCTTTGACATCGCTTTGACGTGGTTCCGGACTGACCCTCAGGTGTCAGTGAGGGGTATATCATGGGAGAACTTCAGGCGGCTCTTCAAGGAGAAGTTCTACCCCGACGTGGCTCTTACAGCTTTGGAGGCCCAGTTCGTCGAATTAGTGCAGGGGAACTCTTCGGTAGATGAGTATGGAGAAAAGTTCTTCTGTTTGAGTAGGTTTGCTCCAGACCTGATCCAGAATAAGGGATATAAGGCCCGCAAGTTCAGGAGAGGCCTTATTCATGTGGTTCGCACTCGTACTTCCGGGCGACACGATGCGACCTTCGAGCAGATACTGATGGAGGCACAGATACCTGAGGAGGACTTCGGCCTCAAGCCGAAGAGGGGCAGTGATGCCTTAGGGGCTAGTTCTAGTGCAGGGCTAGCCAAGCGCCCTCACATTCAGCAGAGGCCAGTTCAGCAGCCGTTTCAGGGCCAGGGACATATACTTCACCAGCAGGCACCCAGGCAGCAACAGCACACTACATGTGACTTCTGTAAGAGGCAAGGTCATGGATGGGGTGACTGCAGGAAGAGGCAGGGCCTGTGTTTACTTGGTGGTTCAGCAGAGCATCAGTTGAGGGAGTGTCCCAAGAACTTGGCATGATTGTCTCAGACAGTAGCAGGAGCTAGGGCTCCGACAGGGCAGCAGACGGGACCACCGTTGCAGACTCAGCAGTAGAGGTTTGTCCAGCATCAGCAGCAGGCCAGGGAGGCCAGCAGGGGCGAGCTTTCGCCATGGAAGTCGAGGATGCACAGGTAGAGGGAGAGCTGATTGCAGGTTCCAATCTTTTTGATTCCATTTCCATATTTGCCTCCTTATAACTGTCTTGAAATCCGATTCTATCCGTACCTGGTAGTTGAAAATTTTTGTTCATATGTTTCATTGTGATTTATTTTCTTCTGAGAGAAGTCGTATGGGATAGGTCGCCTCGATTATGGGATCTAGAGTCTTCTATAGTCATGTTAGCTGGCATAGTGAGGATATATAGTCGGATTTTGGATGTATTTCTCGGAAGTAGGAATTTAAGGTTTTCGCGGCCAAGCATGCGGCAATACAAAAATTTTAAATACCATGACTCTAGAGGTATGTACCATAGTCAAGGACTGTGAATATCGTAGCCTTGCTCACTAGCATGACGAAGATTCCGAGTATCATGATTTTGGACAGACGTATATGATTATCGGACTATATTTTGAGACTATGATTGTTGGGGGTGTTTGACCTAGAAGGAGTACGACCATTTTAATTTCGAGGACAAAATTTTCTAAGGAGGGTAGACTTGTAGCACCTAGTTTCTAAAATAAGGGTAATTTTGAAATTTTGTAATTATAATCTTTTAATAATAATATTTAAATCATGTTATGATTTTGGTAATTTTTAGTTAATTTAAAACTATTTAAAACCACAACTTGGGATTTTGATGATTGACTAGTGTAACCCTAGAGTTTGGCTAAGCCTAGAGACTAACCATGACCAAGGGAGCCTAGTCATGTGATTAGGATTACTAATTACAACTTTTAGCCTAAGGGTATTTTGGTCATTTTGATAATTTTCTGAAATTGTAAATTATATTAATTAAATATTGTGCTAATCTTTTAGCTAAGCCTTAACCTAGATGTTTAACCTAACCTAGATTAGTCTTGAGATTAGAATCATGGTTAGAACATTCCTACTAAGTGCCAAGGTTAGTAATATCTAGATATTCCTAGGTAGGATATTTTTCCTTTGAGATATTTGTGAAAAAGAAGCCTTGAACCAATAGAAAGGCTTGAAATTGGGTGGAATGATCATAGCCACTCATCTATACCTAAACATACCCTAATTCCCTTAGATGACCAGCCATCAAGTGCCCTCCTTCCTATAAAGCATCCTTAAGAAGGCTTTTGCCTCTTTTATATTTACTTAGAACCCTAATAGTTTATCTCCAAAATTCTTCCCCAAATATCCAAATTAAGTCCAAATTGATCCTAATCAATTGCATCATCATCCCCAATAGTAGAGGTGACTTGTGGAGGCTTGCTAGCGAGTTTGGAGGACGTTTGAACCGTAACAAATCAAGGAAGACGTCGAGTCGAGGCACTTTTCATTGAGGTTTCACCCTCAATAGGTAAAACCCTACAAACACCTATAAATTCCCAATTTCTTTCCATAGATGCATCCATTTAGGGTTCCCCTAGGTGTTGCCCAAGTTTGGAAGGAGTTCGTGTCTATTTCGTGTCCGTATCGGACACGTACCTGTGTTTTTAAACATGTGTTCGATGAAATGCCACATAGGAAATTATTTTAGTAATTTTTAAAACTAATTACATGTATGTGTAGCCTAACATGTGTATATTACAACCCAAATTGACTGAGTCAAAATTAGGCAAGTTTGGATACGGTTTTAAGGCTTGGACACGCAGTACGAGACACCGTACGAGGATCGTGCAGCTGCCCTGCTGCTCGACATTGATTGCGGACACGACATGCAATGGCTTGAAACGAAACTTTATGGACACGTGGGCCTAGTGACTGACATCACACCCATAAAATTTTGTGGGACCTCGTTGACTGTGCGTGAAGAAATCGAGACTGCACTGCCTCGTGCTCCCTGTGCACACACGTGAAAACCCCCACAGATACGGTTTAAAAACTTGGACACGACACGGATTTGACCCGATTCAGGGTGTCAATTCCCTAGCCCTAGACCCCCTCTAACTCTAGACACATGCACGAGATACATGGTTGAGTGTGTCATATCCTTTTGCACTCGACGTGTGTGTACGAGCCTGTGTGCGCGCAGCTCTAAAACTGTGTTGTCTTTGTGTTTATTGACACTTGTGTCCAGTTCTAGGACACGTGGACACCCTCCACATGTGCACACACATGTGGGACACTACTTTACACGTGTTTTCCTAAATTATTTAGGTTTTTTCTATGCTAATTGATCTCGGTTTCAGGTGTTCTGATACCTGTGGGTATAAACACTGTCTCATGAGTTTCGAAATGTTAATTTATAAAGTTTAAGTGTTGTTATTGAATTTAGAAACATGTTAGATTCTAGGTTACATATGTGGGTTTAGTTAGTATAGATTTGTTCGACTGAATTAAGTTCCTACATTCAAAATTTCTACTAAAATTTATGCATGAAACCTGTTAACTGAAACTCACTGATTTTGGGTTTTTAAATTTGAAAACTTAATGATTTATATGGGATGCATGTCCTATATAAATCACTGTCTAGATATTGTCCTATATAAATCATGTCAAGATACTGTCTACCTGGGTTTAAACACGATTAACCTGAGAAGTTTAACCTGAGATTTCAAATCTCAGTTTGAAGGTTCAATATGAGTAAATTGTTGAATGAAAAATCTGAGAATTGAGTGTTGGTTTTGTTTTAGAAAACTGAAATTTATGTTAATTGAGATTTGTATCTTTCAATGAAACCTGAAAACTGAGAATGGAAATGGGGGTTTGTTCAAGAAAACCGAGATTGGTTTGTTCAGAAAACTGAGATTACACTGTTATAGGCACTTACTTTCTGAAATTCCTGAGATTCATTCCCCTTTGACATATTATGTACACACTAATTCCTGCAATTTGCACACAGGTTTTACCTATACACTATTATCTATAAGTCTAAAACACCATATTAGCTTGCTAGTGTATCACATATACATATACACACCCAACTGAGATGCACTTGGAAATCCTGAGTTTATTCACTATTTTCTAATAGTGACTCATAGGTTACACACAAAATTATTCCTACCACTGTCTGCACATCAACACGCACACACCCTCTTACCTACACTTTTCCTATATCCCCCTCTATACATATAGCAATGTATATACATAGGCATGATATGTAGATGCATGCATATAAAATGTTAACAAAATGACAGGAATGAATGCAAGTAATGCACACATGTGAATGTGATGTATTGGTATGTTTTACACTTGACTGGTAGGCATGAAAACATTTATATAGCTTTGACATATATAGTGTGATGTTGTATGCCATGTACATGTGACACCCTATACACTCTAATGCACATTCACCTATGACACTAAAGCATATACACATACAATGACACTATGTGCACATTTACTAGTATTTGGATACCTAAATGTATATACAACTTGTGTGTTGATACATGTGTAAGCTTGTGATGACATGTGCTTGCTAGATTAGACTAGTTAGGCTTAATGAGGCTTGCTTGGGTTAGACTTTGACCTAGTTTGACCTAGACAGTTGACCAAAGTTGACCAAGAGTTGACTTTGACCTAGGTTGACTTAGAATCATGTAGTTTGCATTGCAGATTTCCATTATTTCAATTTGAGTACTTAAATAACCTGTTTTACTCTAAATAGGACTCTGTGACACCAGTTCGAACATCTATTCATATCAGTTATTCAGGATGACATGCGAGTACATTCTTTGATCATTTCATACTTGTTAGGATTTATATTCTTGCTCTAGATTACTTTACATGATGCTGTCATGTTATTATCACTGATTGGAACTATATAGATCTTGTCATGCGATGTTATCTCCCTCGGGGTGCATCAGATACAGTTGTCATGTGCTTTTCACGAACATCTTGTATTTCATGTACACCGCTTTCATGTATACTCTTGTACAATCTTGTACTCTCATGATCACGTAAGCAAACATGATAAAAACCTCTTGTACAAGGTAATGTAACTTGACTAGATCCTTGTGTATTGATTGGGGAGGGTGAGTAGGAAATGGTTATGTGATCAAATCCTATCTTGTACAATCTTGTGATCCTCTTGTGAAATCTTGTACAATCTTGTGAAATCTTGTACATGTCCTAAACCATTTATATAACCATCTCATGCTTTAATCACATGTTACTTACAGTTCTTACTTATCATGTATATAGATATTTTTAATTATCAAATCTCTCTTATTTTTATATATATTTCTTTACAGTCCATGTATCTTACTCTTTTGCATGCTTTATATTTTTCCAACTTGATATAAACTGCGTGAGATGTATTGTGCTCGCTCCTGTCCTGACTGGACCTGTTGAAAATATTACAGATGATGAGGGTGACTGCCCTACCTTCTATGGGACACATGAGGGTGACCTTCAGGAGCCTGAGGAGCATCTAGCTCAGTAGAGGGTGCCTACTCTAGTCTAGTATTTTTAGTTTTCAGTTTGTATCGGATTGTTCCGATTGTTAGTTGAGACTTAGTTATATTCCAGGACTTGTATTTATTTGTATTGAACATCTACTTTGTGTGGTGCGATAACTCTATTTATATTTCAGTTTCTTCCTTTTATCTGATTCTATATCGTGCTCTATCTTACCTAGACTTGTGATTGAGATATAGAGTTGAGATGTTATATTATACCTCCGTGCGGAGATGATATGTTTATATCATATTGATGTTAGATGTTAGATGTTATAGACAAACTATACAGCATTCTATCGCCGACACTGCGGCGTAGGCTGGACGTACCCATGTTCTCGTGCCCTTCCTCAGGGTGCGGGTCTTGATAAAAGGGACGAGAAAGTAATAAGAAGACACCCAAATTTTGTACTAGTTTTCCTCTGAGAGGACTAGTCCAGTCTTGAGTATTCCTTCTCGATGTTTAATCCACTATTTGAAATAGAAGTTATACCGCATGCTTTACTCCGAAGAACACGCCAACTTTAACACCATCGTATTTTAGTTCGAAGCCCACGATCAAACTTTAACTCTTTTAGAAAAGCTTTTATACTCCAAGCTTGTACAACTTAAATACTCCTAATCGAAAACCACCGGCACTTATAAGAATGGGAGTTGTCTTGAAAATGTAAAGATTGAAAGCTCTTTGTAATAGAAAAGCTTAGAATAGATAGAAAAGATTAAGAATGGATTGAGTGATTAGAATGTCAAATTCTTCTCTATTTATAGTAGTTTTTGAACCAGAGTTCGGGCAAAACTCAATTAGGGTAAATGTTCATATTTTTGAAGGTTGGAGATCCAAAAGACTAGGGAATGCTTCTGACCAGGAGTGATTCCACGGGACCGAGTTCGGGTAGAACTCGTCCTGAGATCGGCTAAGTGGGTTTCAGGAAAATTTTGGTTCATGTAGGCATTTGGATGTTGGTTTTGGGTTGGGACACAAGAAAGGTTTGTTTTTGTAAGGGTAAACTTCTAGATGCCAGTGATCCTGACTCACAAAATAATCTAGACTCAAGAAATAAAATATACATAATAAAATAGAAAAAGGTTTGCTCGATGATTATATGTATCTTCTGTAGTCATCTTTGAAGTCTACTCGCTTTTCATATCAAAGTTGGAGTTTTAAGTCAATTATCGAAATCAGGTTGATCATGGCTAAATGGGCCAATAAATAGTATGGCTCAATCATATGGGTAACACATGATTAGCTATCCATAATATCACAATATGGGATCAACACATGAGCAGGAGGATCGAAATATACAAAAAGATATGAGAACATTATGTATATTAAAACAGAAACTATAACAACTAAATCGTGTGACCATCGTATCAGGAATCAAGTAGTACATCACTAAATATAGGAATCATAACAAAAATCAGATAACAGAAAATATCAGAGAATATACTCGCCTAAGATCCGGTGTGTAGTATCAACAATATCCAATACAGTGCCTCGAAGCCCTAAATATAGAATATTATATCAATTTCAAGTTTTGGGATGAATACAAGTCAAACTAGTCCAAATCTAGGTCATAAAGTCATTTATAGGTCAAATTAGTTAAATTAGGTCAACTCTAGGTCAAACTAGCCATTTCTAGGTCGTATGAGTTCATCCCTATGATATTTGGTCCATACACTATGTATCTAGGCTATATTTGGCTATAAGGGATACTAGGGTGTGAATATTACATAATATATACTAGTATCCTCATAGCTAAGGCTTAATACTATTTGGTTACCTTAGCTCGAGCCAACTTGGTATCACTATCTATGTACCCTATACCTTAACCCAAGGGTGCAACTCAAGCTAAATCCCACTCTCTCTTACATAGGTAACCCCTTAATCTATGCCTAAATATTGCCTACACTCATGTGGGTAAAACTCTTTACCTTCCGAACTAACTACCCTCCCACTTTAACTATACCCAAATTACACAGGACCATTACATATTTCCAATATCCTATACATGTGTTCCAAACCTTACCTAATCTGATACCAACACATAACATACACAACTACCTACACACCTATGACATACCCTTACGAGGCCTAATTCTAACTGACACTTACTCACAGCACACACATTCCTACATGCCTGTCCACTTGGACACACACTCTTAAACATACATAGGGTTCAGCCTTAACAATACTGCTATGTAGACTGTTGCTACACCATGCCACTCTTTAGGTATTATCGTCCTTGGGCAGCTCAATTGCTACCTCCTCCCAATATTTTGAACCGACATGAGAGCCTTCCTAATTGCATGCACAGGCACTTACAACTATACCACATGCACAACTTGATGCCTTAACTCCAATATCCCATATCATAGTTTTCAATTACCTAGTACTACTTGGTGTCACGTCCCGATCCCGGAGGATCGAAAACTAGCCACTGGGCGTGATGTCGTACAAGTCTAGATTGCACTTGTACAAGGCAAAACCATTACAGTTCCTGGTAATTCTCAGAAAACATCGACAACGCAGCGGAACCAAGCAGATAAATTGAAGTCACACAAGATATGAAGAAATGTATTTCTTTATTGATAATCATAATGGATTACAAGACTTGCAGCGGAATACAGAGTTTACAATTGATTACAAGACTCTTTGAATAGCCAACTGAATGTATACACTTGCCCTTTAGGCTACAAATGAATATATCGACTTCTTTACAATGACTTGCCAATTTGGCTACAATCTCACTGGTACATCTGAGGTCCACTGTTCCATATATTATGTCCCGTATAGCAGAAGACATCGTCTTGAAAGAAGAGCTTCTGTACACCCATCCGATTCATCGATGCTAAGCACTGATTCACAGAATTTTTCCCAAGCAAACACCTGTAATATTGCCCACAACGTGGGTCAGTACATCATCAATGTACTGGCGAGTGGTGCTGGCCCAACTCACCTAAGAAGACAACACTAAGTAATCATGTTACAGAATATTATTAACAGTGGTCTTTCTCGTTGCCTTAGAGTCAATTTCATGTTATAGTCAACAAGAAGTAAAGCATGCAAATCTCATAGCCAACATAATTTAAAGCATACTGTTATCACCCTTTGGTGATTCTTACCCACGGTCGTGTAGCCATCCCTGTACATTTATAATACTTACTCTGCCTGCACAAGACATTGTTAGGAACAATATCATGATTCAATATAAATATCACCGTTCAGGTGATTCTTACCAACAGCCGACATCCTTCCCTGTATTTGAGTAATAACTTACTCTGCCTGCATAAGACATCATTAGCACCTGACCTATCTATATGAAGGTCACTGGCGACACGCCATCCTGGACCGTCTTACAGGTATACAGCGCCCTTGCCAGTGCAGGTAGCTAGCCCCACTGCAAGTCCTGTATACCATGCTACTACTTCAGCACTGCCACTACTTCGGTATTGGTTTCCTCTAGGACGAACCGGGTTCCATGGCCCAGGAATACCGTTCGAGAAACCACCTTATCGATAAGTTGTCCATGACCATACAACTATATGCAACTTATCTAAGAAGAAAACATATAATACATGATAAGGAAAACTAAGTAATTCAGCCACCATTCTCATTCATATTACCATCTTGCCATCTAGCCATCTTGCCTTGAGCCAATGCTCACATTATCATCTGCCCAATCTAGGTTCTTGGCGTAATCAATATTCTACATCGGCGACAGGATAATAGAATGTTGTTACCCAATCCTTTTGCCACATCTTTGATACCATACATCTTTCCAACCAAACTCAGTGTACTCACCGCCCAATTCCTGGGACTTAGCATCTGTTTAGCACACATTCATTCGAATGCAATTCAAGCATACTCACTGCCCAGTTCTTGGGTCTTAACATCTGTTTTGCCATTCATTCATTGAGCCAAAGCTCGATATACTCACCGCCCAAGTATTTGGGACTTTGCCTTCACCTGTCATGCAATTCATCGTAACATCGTACAAGCATACAATTCATTTAGCCACAACAGTTTACGTTCAGGTGATTATTATCTTTCATTATCTTTCCAAATTTCATGCAAGGTGTTATTGAGCAACACAATAAGAAACATAGCATACTCATCCTTATTTTAAGCGTGAAGCTAAAGGATCTTTGAAGGGTTCAACACTACTCACATTCATAGGACGATTCTCGCCACGATTGCATAGCCTTCCAAGCGATCCTTCGCATAATCCCAAGTCCAACAAGGCTTCATCGAACCAACCATCCATCATAAGGCATCTTGCGGGTCGGGGCACTACAATATATACCACCCAGAAAAAGTTTCGTCCTCGAAACTTAAAACAAAACTCATCCCCAAAACTTCAACCAACTCTTCATGAAACTTCTCAACGATCAACTTGCACTATTAAACATTTCTCCACAATCTCTTTATTGATTTCACGTAATATATCATCTCGGTATAGCATCTCTATTGATTCAAAATAGTTTACCATCTTTGATCTTTCTTCCGACACTCGTACAAATCCTTAGCACATGATAATCCCCGTGGCTTCGTTTGAATTCAGCATACCACTTAGTTGGAATCATACACATATTTTAGGCGTCCCAGAAATACATGTATTTCAGCCAAGTTCAGTGATAGAGAAAACGAATGGGCTACGGTGTAACTTCCTTTCCGAACATCAGCAATTCTTTTGAGCATCTCGTATAATCCCACTTGTTTATTCAATATCCCTACCAACTAATAACACAATAGATGTTGCCAAATCAAACTCGATAAAAAAAAATTTCACAATCGATCCCAACATTTTCCAAAGTATTCAGACTTAGATATATCAAGTATTCCTTTCAAGTTCATTGTCATCCATGCCACCAAAGTTGATAAATCCTATTGCTGCATTTCATTTTGATACCCCGATTCTCGTCGACCAATTCTTGTACTCATCATCGTTCGCATCCATACACTTTGTTTGTAACTTGTAGATTTTCTGATCACAATCCATCCATCAAATTGTACCATCATTTCAATCTAGTAACATTTTTCGCTGTACTCCAACATTTCTCGTATTGATAAAGCCAACATATTATCATCTCGTATAGGCAACTATCATATTCCAACAACATTAATTCCGAGGGTCATTCCTATTCACATTCGCTCTCGCCGATCTCGGCTACATGTACTATCCAATTCCGTCGTTACAATTATCCTCGATTTTGATCCGATCAATAAAATTATTTCAACTGTCTCAAAGCACTATCATCAATTGTACGCAACTAAATATTAATCAACCAAATCCAACCAGCTCTAATAATTTCCAGCATTCCAACAAAGGCAACTCGATTTCCGACGTTTCAACAAGGCAACCAAATTTTTGAAACCAACATGATCCGTCATCCCATCCAATATTATAACATCAAATTTTCCAAATATCCATTCCATTCCAAAGCCTACCTTCCAACACATCTTACTCATTCCGACTATACTCACGCAACATCAATAGGGACATCCTACGGTTTTCCAACAGTCAACTTAGCATTCAGTCAAGTCTCTATGGTCAGCTAATCTAAGCTAAACCAAATATTCAGCTAGCTCATATGAGATGAGTAGCTATCAGGGACATACTTATCTCTTATCTTAGAGGCAACCAATTCTCATCATAGGGGCAACTCTATGGTCTGACCAACTAAGGGACATGGGACACCACCCCAATCTTATGACTTATTCCCAACACGGACAACTGAAAAACATAGCCAACCAATCTGAAACTTAAGCAACCAACCAACATTCTAGACAACCAACCGACATTCTAGGCAACCAACCGACACTCTAGTCAACCAACCGACACTCTAGGCAACCAACCAGCACTCTAGGCAACCAACCGATATTCTAGGCAACCAACCGACATTCTAGGCAACCAACCAACACTCTAGGGTCAAGTCTTTCTACCCGTGAACATACTCGGGTCATATCCAACGAAATCTCATTCTAGACTTACCCGCAACCGACCAATTCTATCCAACAATTCTATCCCACAATTCTTATGGGTCAATCCGAAGCTATCATATAAAACTCATCAATCGAATATCCAAACTTTTAAATTTTCACTTGCATAGACATAGCATCACTTGTTCAATCCAACTTGCATCCTCATATCGTACTCAAATTGTCTATTCAATCGGGTCAACTATTCCAAGTCATCATCCGACATTGCTATCTCAATAGTTTATCACTTATGATCTCTTCCTACGGTCTCTTCGCGATATATTCATTTTCCACATGCTTAGATCATCGATACGGTCCGTACCCCTTAACCAATAACATAGGCAACTATAAAATCGTATTTCTTCCGAGGCATCATTTATAAATTTTCTAGCACCAACACGGTCATCTCTTAGCAATTCACGTTAACCATCAATATTCGTTTTGCATCATCTCCTTGTGATTCCATAAGGAGATTTACTATTCATGTACCGATCCAATCTTTATAGCACCAATCATCTAGCATTCGTACTTCGGTCATCCAATTGAATATGACATAACTTAATTAGCTAAGTCATAATCCCACAATTCTATATTTTACCAAACTTGTTATTCAAGCGACAACATCATCTACCGACATGATCTATTACATATCGTTGCACCTCGATACTTATTTGTATTCCAGCCATTCGACTCTTATAAGGAACATCTACTCTTTTCAAACATTAAGGGACAAGTACTCATTCTCTATGCTTCAAAATAGTCAAGGGTCATAACTTGTTAATTCGGGACATCAATTTCTTTCAAGCACACTGCACCACGTGCTAAGATCATCTATTCCTCAATCCCATTCTTAATCTTTTCGGTCGTTGATGCAACTCTCTTCATCTTCTAAATCATTCACATCATCCCGATAAGCGCCTAACATTACCATCAATTCTGTCGATATCCAGCATGCAATTTCTTTTACTCAATTCCAACATCATTCAATATTCGGTCCATAGTTATTCTCGTAAAATCTTTCGATAGCAACACTACACCATCATTACCAAGCCTACAATCCCTTTTTACCCACTGATCCAAGTCTTCGCCTTGAATCTGAAATTTATCTCCTTCCCAACCAAGGCATCATTTCCTATTCTCAATTCTCTTATTGCCCAACATGATGCTAACCGACAAAGTCTAGCGATGGTTCATCTGAACACATCAAAATCTCACAACGGGTCATCCAACTTAACAATCAAGGAACACGTCTAGCCAACATGTATCAATCGTAAGCTCAGCTACGATTCGATACCATCCAATACCTTATAGGTAAAGCAATCACAAAATTATATACACATTAGGGGTCAAGGGATATCTTATCACGACGAGGGTATATGTAATATACCACTCAGAGCTCAAGCCATTCCGACACAATATTCCTTCGTATCAAACCAACGTCCAACATGGACAATCTATCCCGCAGTGGTTATGCTGACCACAATATCGACTCAAAATTCTGTCGATTTCCCATTCACTGAAATCCATGCACATTCCGTTCTAACATACCAAGCCATCACCTACGGTTGATTGCTGCATAACAATCGACTCAATGAATCCCACGTATAAGACATCCAACATACATCACAAACTTATTATCACATCGCATCATTATTATTCTTTTTGGTATCTTTTAGAAATTCAACAAAACACACATATCACAGCCCACATATTTAGACTTATTGTATGGAACACCCAGTGAGAGGTTAGAATGATCAACGGACTGTCAGTCAAGGGAACAACATAGGATAGTTTGGAAGCAACATAGAATAATCGCAGCAGCACTATGAGTCATCATAGAGACAACTTTGATTTCATCGCGGAAGCAACTTTGAGTATTCGCGGAAGCAACTTTGATTCACCGCAGGAGCAACTTTTGAATAATCGCAGAAGCAATCTTTGAATCATCGCGGAAGCAGCTTAGAATCATCTTAGTAGCAACATTGATTTGAAACAAATCGAATTAGAATCCAAGGACGTAAAGCCGTGCTCTGATACCATTATGTCACGCCCCGATCCCGGAGGATCGAAAACTAGCCACTGGGCGTGATGCCGTACAAGTCTAGATTGCACTTATACAAGGCAAAACCATTACAGTTCCTGGTAATTCTCAGAAAACATCGACAACGCAGCGGAACCAAGCAGATAAATTGAAGTCACACAAGATATGAAGAAATGTATTTCTTTATTGATAATCATAATGGATTACAAGATTTGCAGCGAAATACAGAGTTTACAATTGATTACAAGACTCTTTGAATAGCCAACTGAATGTATACACTTGCCCTTTAGGCTACAAATGAATATACCGACTTCTTTACAATGACTTGCCAATTTGCCTACAATCTCACTGGTACATCTGAGTTCCACTGTTCCATATATTATGTCCCGTATAGCAGAAGACATCGTCTTGAAAGAAAAGCTTCTGCACACCCATCCGATTCATCGATGTCAAGCACTGATTCACAGGATTTTCCCCAAGCAAACACCTGTCATATTGCCCACAACGTGGGTCAGTACATCATCAATGTACTGGCGAGCGGTGCTGGCCCAACTCACCTAAGAAGACAACACTAAGTAATCATGTTACAGAACATTATTAACAGTGGTCTTTCTCGTTGCCTTAGAGTCAATTTCATGTTATAGTCAACAAGAAGTAAAGCATGCAAATCTCATAGCCAACATAATTTAAAGCATACTGTTATCACCCTTTGGTGATTCTTACCCACGGTCGTGTAGCCATCCCTGTACATTTATAATACTTACTCTGCCTGCACAAGACATTGTTAGGAACAATATCATGATTTAATATAAATATCACCATTCAGGTGATTCTTACCAACAGCCGACATCCTTCCCTGTATTTGAGTAATAACTTACTCTGCCTGCATAAGACATCATTAGCACCTGACCTATCTATATGAAGGTCACTGGCGACACGCCATCCTGGACTGTCTTACAGGTATACAGTGCCCTTGCCAGTGTAGGTAGCTAGCCCCACTGCAAGTCCTGTATACCGTGCTACTACTTCAGCACTGCCACTACTTCGGCATTGGTTTCCCCTAGGACGAACCGGGTTCCATGGCCCAGGAATACCGTTCGAGAAACCACCTTGTCGACAAGTTGTCCATGACCATGCAACTATATGCAACTTATCTAAGAAGAAAATATATAATGCATGATAAAGAAAACTAAGTAATTCAGCCACCATTCTCATTCATATTACCATCTTGCCATCTAGCCATCTTGCCTTGAGCCAATGCTCATATTATCATCTGCCCAATCTAGGGTCTTGGCGTAATCAACATTCTACATCGGCGACAGGATAATAGAATATTGTTACCCAATCCTTTTGCCACATCTTTGATACCATACATCTTTCCAACCAAACTCAGTATACTCACCGCCCAATTCCTGGGACTTAGCATCTGTTTAGCACACATTCATTCGAATGCAATTCAAGCATACTCACTGCCCAGTTCTTGGGTCTTAACATCTGTTTTGCCATTCATTCATTGAGCCAAAGCTCGATATACTCACCGCCCAAGTATTTGGGACTTTGCCTTCACCTGTCATACAATTCATCGTAACATCGTACAAGCATACAATTCATTTAGCCACAACAGTTTACGTTCAGGTGATTATTATCTTTTATTATCTTTCTAAATTCTATGCAAGGTGTTATTGAGCAACACAATAAAAAATATAGCATACTCATCCTTATTTTAAGCGTGAAGCTAAAGGATCTTTGAAGGGTTCAACACTACTCACATTCATAGGACGATTCCCGCCACGATTGCATAGCCTTCCAAGCGATCCTTCGCATAATCCCAAGTCCAACAAGGCTTCATCGAACCAACCATCCATCATAAGGCATCTTGCGGGTCGGGGCACTACACTTGGTATCAGTCCAAACTCCACAATAAGACACCCCCTTAGATATAATATCCTCACACATACTTAAACCTTCATCCATCTCTTGGTACCCGACCCTTTAGCACACTCAAGCCACCCACGGACATACACATAATTTTGCCTGTACATACACTTATATCTCCTCACAGGAACTTGTTACTGTTGTTCCTCTTACTGCAGGTGCATTTCTCCCAATCTACTGCGGTAAAACTGCTGCTACACACCACCTGATGTGCATTGCTCCCACTGCACTGGTATAACTGGTTGGCCTAGTAGTTGTTGTCCTGCACACAGGAATTCCTTGCCCTGCAGCAGGCTACACAGGCCAAGGCTGTTTTACCCAGTGTATAGGTACACTAGGGTGTACTTGTTGCCACTGCCACTACAATTGCTACCCCAACTCCCATACTTGTTGTTGCTTATGCATTAGACCCCTTCATGTCCCCTTACTGCTGTATCTAGCAGTGCCCAATGCACCTCTACAGTTGTACTACTACTGTAAATATGTTTCCTCCCCTCTACTACTAAACTGAACACACATGCATTGCCTATCAACATGCCTAACACATGCCTCCATCTAAATCATGTGCACTGGTGTGCGCAGGTGCTAGCCTCCACGTCCCCGAATTCTGTAGTTGGCACGGCCCAAGGCCCCTTTTAAATTCTCCTATGCTCACTGCTCTGTTTCCCCACTTCACACTCCATACATCACATATAAACATTCACAATCTTATGTATATATAGATACATATATGCATATCTTATATATATATATATATATATATATATATATATATATATATATATATATATATATATATATATATTAGACAGAAACTCACTCTCTATCAGATTGCCAAGGACAACGGGGTCAGAATCAGCGATCAAAAGGGTATCGTGCAGTTCTACTCTCGACTTTTCTCTAAGGAACCGGTCCTCAGAGACAACACATTCTTGAATGAGGTTCCCTAGCTTATTAGCGACAACGACAATATCAGGTTAGAACAGCCTTCTTCTGAGCAAGAGGTGAAAGATGTCGTCTGGGCCCTCGACGAACACAGTACGCCCGGTCCAAACGGGTTCTCGGAGGTATTTTTTCGCTCATGCTGGGATATTATCAAGGTGGATATCCACCAGGCGTTCTCTGCATTCCTCCAGGGAGCGACTTACCCTAGAGCCATCTAGAGCACCAATCTTATCCTTATCTCGAAGAAAGAAAACCCGGAGACTTTTTGCGATTTTTGCCCCATCAATCTTTATACCTTCACCAACAAGATAATTTCCAAGATCATCGCATCCCTCATGTCAAGTCTTCTACCCAAGATCATCTCGGAGGAGCAGAGTGGCTTTGTCCAAGGGATGAATATCTAAGATAACATCATGTCGGCCCAAGAGTTAATTACCTGCATGAAGCTTCCAGAAAGAGGGGGCAACATAGCCATCAAATTGGACATGGAGAAAGCTTATGACAGACTGGATTGGCAATTCATGTTCTGGGTTTTCAGAGCCTTCGAATTTTTCAAAACCTGGACCAACATCGTTTGGAGATCGATCAGCAACTCGTGGTTCTCTACGGTCATCAACGGTTAAGCCGACGGGTTCTTCAAATCGAGCCATGGAGTCAGGCAAGTAGATCCTCTATCTTCCACCATCTTCATCATAACGGCGGACGCTTTGAGTATAAACCTTAACAAGATGGTGAGCACCCCCAACTTCCAGCACTATCATATCGCCAACGGATGCCCGATCGTCACCCAACTGGCATTCGCTGATGATATCCTCATTTTCTCTTCCGGGGACGTCGGGTCGGTGAGTTTTGTCCACAACACGCTTCAGAGATACGCTAGATGCTCGAGCTAGAAGGTCAACCCGGACAAAAGTGTTATCTACACCCACCACAAATTCAAGAGAGAGAACGCGGCGAGCCTCTCCAACATCACTCCCTTCTCCATCAAGCATCCCCCATTACACTACCTCGGTTGCCCTCTTGTGTACGGTAAATCTAACGTCGGGATTTTTGAAGACCTGATCAAACGCATCGGAAAAAAACTTGAGGGATGGCATAACGCTACCCTATCTTCCGGGGGCAAGATGATCCTTATCAATCACATCCTCACATCCATTCCCATCTACACCCTGGCCGCTTGTTCCCCACCCAAGAATGTGCTATCTTCGATCGTAAGTATCTTTAGCAACTTCCTCTAGGGGCATAGCAGCGACAACGACAATCATCATTGGGCTAGTTGGGATACCATGGCTTGTCCTACCGAGGAGAGGGCTGGGATTCACCAAACTTTCCTACATTGTTAATGCCTTCTCAATAAAACTATGGTGGAAGCTTCGAACGAGTCACAACCTTTGGACCAGGTTCATGAAGGCCAGATACTTCAAGCACATCCATCCGTCGACGACCATCTCTAGCAGCAGATCCTCCACGGCTTGGTGACGCATTCTTAGCGGCCGGTCTCTCGCTGAACCTACGATTCGCCTTCAGTTGGGTGGCGGCTATTCATCGCCATTCCTAGAATATTGGGTTGGAGACTCTTTGCTTCCCAACCTTTCAGTCACTCCTAGGAACAACACCATCAACGACTTGTGGGACCCCTCAGATAACAACTGGAATTGGAACAAGATCAGAGTCTGGACAGGGCTAGAGGCAGTCGACTGCATCCGTCACAGCGGACAGACGATCAGATCGGGAGCAGATGAGCTCCGATGGTCGCCCTATTACCAAAAGGTGCGAAGCTTATTGGTTGTAGATGGATAATTAAAAACTAAGAAGGAGTCGAAGGGTAATTTGGAGAGATATAAAGTACGTCTTCTAGCTAAAGGCTTTATTAAAAAAGAATTGATCAATTTGAAAGATATTTTCTCTCTGATTTCTTAGAAAGACTCTTTTAGAACAAATCATGACACTTTTAAAATTTTGATATTGAGTTACATCAAATGGATGTCAAAATGACATTTCTCAATGGTAACATTGATGAACAATTTATATGGTACAATAAACTTTGTATTGGAAAACTCAAAGAATATGGTTTTTAAATTGACAAAATCTATTTATGAACTCAAGTAAGCTTCTCGTTAATGGTACCACGAATTTCACCAAGTGGTTACCTCGTTTTGTTTTGAGATAAACATTGTTGATGATTATGTGTACAACAAGTTCAGTAGAAGTAAACACAATATTTTACTTTTGTCTATTGATAAAGTACTTATTGCAAACCAGGTGACACTATCACTAAAGGAGACATTTCTGTCTCAATTAGTGCCATAAGAATAGCCTTAAAATGGAAGAAATGCAATAGATTCCCAGTTCATCAGTTATAGGGAGTTTAATGTATGCTTAAGTGTGTACGTGTCCGAATATTACGTACATAGTTGGGATGTTAGGCAGATATTTAGCAACCCTGACTGGATCACTAGAAACCAACCAAACGAGTTACTTAAGTAATTTATATAGAACAAATTAAAGATTTATGCTATTTATAGGAGATCGGATAATTTGGATATCATAAGGTATTTTGACTCCGATTTTGCTAGATGCCAAGACAACTGCATATCCTTATTAGGTTGTGTTTACCTGTTGGCTGGTGGAAATATATCTGGGAAGAGTGTCAAATAGACACTCATAGCTTCTTCTACCATGTCAGTAAAGTTTACTACATGCTGTGAGACATCAAATTAAGAAATATGATTTGTCACTGGGTTGCGTATACAAGAGGGTGTTTAAAGACTATTAAAATTATAATGAGACAATAAATAAGCAGTACTATATTCCAATAACAACAAGAGCTCGTATAAGTCAGTATATTGACAAAAAGTTCCTAATTATGAAAGAAAGAATTTAGAATTATCAAGTGTCCATATAGCATATTAGGACAAACTCCATATTAGCGGATCCGCCCACAAAAGTGTTATCACCTAAGGTCTTTCATGAGCACACTTCTCATATGGGTTTTATCATATTTGAGGATTTGACAATATAGTAGGAGTTTGTGTTTTATGTATTTTTGTGCTATATATTTGGATTTGGACACATTTACATATTTAAGTTTTTAAATATTTTTTTGATCAAATATATGGAAATTTTAGTTAATTCTGATTTCATTAGCTTAAAGTATTAATCTCATTAAAGTAAAGGAGGGCCAGTTAGAAATATACATGTGTTGATCACATTATGTATAATTTCCATATGCTACGCATTCATGATGGTTTAGTTACGCTAAATGTGATGAAGACTGCTTTGATCCTACATTGATATAGTTGATGGACGAGATTATACGGATATAACCTAAGGTTAAGATAAGAATTTTTTGAGGTCACAAAAACACAATTTTAAGGTTACATATGTGGTCTGGTAGAAGATTGTTGGAGTTATTCTATAATTAGGGACCACTCATATAAAATTAATTGTGTTGTGCTATCTAAATAACTTATCTAAATTTAAGTGGTCTGTTGGAAAATTGTCTTGAGGGTGTAATTGTCATTAAAATAATGTATAGATATCAGAGATAAATCTAATCCGATATATATATATATATATATATATATATATATATATATATATTTTATATATATATATATATATATATATATATATATATATATATATATATATATATATATATATATATATATATATATATATCCGAGGTCTAGCTCAAATGGCTAGAGAGGGGTGCTTATCCATATATATATATATATATATATATATATATATATATATATATATATATATATATATATCCGAGGTCTAGCTCAAATGGCTAGAGAGGGGTGCTCATCCATGAGAGATCACGGGTTCGAGCCCCCCACCCACCCACCCCACCCCCCCGGGGCGCCGACTGGGTAAAAATTTCCACGGAAGTGCCAAGCCGCTAGGGCGGGGTTGTGCTCCCTATCGTTAACTCTAGTTGTAGACCTCCCACCGCAGGAGGGATGGGCTCCATGTTGAGCACTAGACTCTTGGTTGTAGACCTATCTCCACGGGGGATGGGCTCCTTGATGTGCATGATGGGCTGTAACACCCTCCGTTCGGGTTGGCTGGGTTGCTGTGCCACGGTCCTGAAGTGCCTTGAAGGACATATATATATATATATATATATATATATATATATATATATATATATATATATATATATATATATATAATTTTAACCAAAGCCCACATAGAGTAAAGCCATCCAGCCGGCTTTGGTCCGAGGACCGTAGACAAACGCCACCCAGCGCCCCCGTTTGGGCTCGATCCTGAGACCTCCTCCAACATGCCAAACGGTCTTACCGCTAGACCGCGTGCCATTCGCATATATATATATATATATATATATATATATATATATATATATATATATATATATATTATATATATATATATATATATATATGAAGAAATGGGTACTTCGATCTTATTGATAAAAGGAAAAAATGCCAACCGAACTCCTCCTCCCCAAGATCATTTGCCTTCAACACATTTGATGTCATACTCTATACCTTGTAAAATAATGTTTACAGAGTGTAATATGCCTTCAAATATTCATCGATTTCTATCCTGCCACACATGCCATACTATACATAGTAGTCTGATTCTCACCCATCTATAAGGTTCTGCACCCTGAGCCTTCAGAGCCGCGACTTCCGCAAATATACTCAACAATCCGCCTTGACCCCTGCCGCGGATACCCATTGCGTTTCGGCTACTCTTCCAAATATCACCAGTGAATGGACACATGAAGAAGACACTACCAAAATAAGTGGTTTTAGCGACGCCCAAAAACGTCGCTAAAATAATAAAATCCGTCGCTAATATGAAGCACCGACGCAATTACCGACGTTTAAGTTTCGTCGCCGTTTCCTTAGTCGCTGATTACAAAAACGTCGCTGAACGCCGCAATTACCGACATCCAGCGACGTAACTGTACGTCGGTGAGTTCTCGACGTCTACCGTCGTGTCGGCGGTATATTAGCGACGTATATGTAGTCGCTACACGTCGGTGAAGTCCTGGAATAATTCCCGACGTCTACCGTCGTTTCGTCGGTAATATAGCGACGTGAATGTAGTCGCTAGACGTCGGAGACCTGTACATTTTTTTGCAGCTAGTCGTCGGTAAACGTCGGAAAAGCGTCGGAGACCTGTACTTTTTTTGCAGTTAGTCGTCGGTAAATGTCGGAAAAAACGTCGAAAAAAATGTATTTTTTGCAGCTTCTCGTCGGTAAACGTCGGAAACTGACGTCGATAAACGTCAGTAAGCGTCGCTAAACGTCGCTAAAATTGTAAAAAAAATAAAAAAAATAAAACACAGATTCTATATTACCACTCACAATTCAAGATGCTACACATATAGGTACACATTCAAATCCCCACTCACAATTCCAAATCACAGCGCATTCAAACCCCCACTCACAATTCAAGATGCTACACATATAGCTTTAATCTAAGTTAATTAACATCCAATCCAAACACAATTAACATTTATCGATGAAGGAATTAACATCCAATCCAAACAAGTCACAAGTCAAATCGATACAAACACAATTAACATCCAAATCCAAACATCCAATCATAAGTCACAAACATATGATGATACAAACACAAACAAAAGTCCTAACTAGGACTACTAGTGATCTGGTGCAGGAGGGGCACCACCGCGACGAAGGGATAACAACTCCTCATACTCCGCAAGTGAAATCGATACAGATGGAGCGCCAGGCTGTGACGTCGGTGGAGTCGGTGTCGAAGAAGAAGGCGGTGGAGGCGGCGGAGTCGACGACGATGAAGGCGCACCCAGAGTACCAGCATGCTCCAACGCTGTAAGTCGCTGGTTGTATGAATCCATGATAGATAACATTCTACCACTGCTCTGGACCATCGAATCCTGCGCCAATCTCACCGTCTCGGCCATGGTCACCTGTCCTGTCTGCAACTCCGTCACCGTGTGCTCTAACCTTCCAACGGTGCGCTCTGTCCTCTCAGTCGTCTCCACGAGCCCCATAATGTCGCGGTCGAGCGCATCCAATCGTGCTATCAGCGCAGGATCGTCCGTAGGGTGCTGAGACTGCTGCTCGATCCGTCGTAGCAGGTCGTCACGGAGAGACTCCATCATCTGGTGGACTCGGGCAGACTTCTGGGACGGCTGTGGACCATGCACACTAGCAGGAGATGTCCTAGAGGACTGGGTCGCAACTAGGGCGCCATAGGATCCCGTACCGTAGTACGTACCCCTATGGAGGCCACCAGCGGCGATCATCCACAGCTCGTCCTCCGACAGAGCTTGAGTGGGCTGCGAGGAAGTACCGGCCACTCCTGCATCAGGTGTACTAGCAGTCGCCCGTTCCCGCAACCTCTGATACTCGGCCTAGAAAGTATGGATAGTACTCTATGATTTCTAATTTCTAATTAATGTACTTATTTTTACTAACTTCATAAATATTTATTTGCATCATATTTACTAAGTTATATTAAAATTGACACGAAGTATTAAATTAAGATAACGTATTGTAATACTTACATAGGTCTGCTCGGCCCTCTCGTCAATAAGGACTCCGCCCTTTCGATGGATGGCCAAGAAGACGGTCACCATGTCGCCGTTACCGACCTTCCTTACCTGTAATTAAATATATTATCTTAGTAATAATTTATCGGACCTTGAATCCACCTACAAAGCCTCACTTTGTCCTCCTTCTCCAGTGAGAAAATTGCCTTAGGCTGCTTCAACTTCCCATTCCCGTCCTCTATCAAATGCAATGCAGGACGTCTACATATTTCTTTCAAGTCCAATCTAGCCTTAGGATTGTCTTTCGTCTTCCCCTTTACGTCCATTACAGTATTAATTATGTTGTCAAACACATTCTTCTCGATATGCATGACATCAAGGTTATGTCTAATCAGATTGGTGCTCCAGTATGGCAGATCCCAGAATATACTCCTCTTCGTCCAGTTATGAGTGCAACCAAATCCGTCACACTTGTAGCCCGTAGCAGGCTGCTCAATAGCACTTGGTAAATCTCTAACCTCCTCCCATATCGTGGCTCCGCACCACCTTGTCGGTGGATCACCCTTCTCCACAACGCCAGCACGAAAAGTATTCCTGTTCCTCCGGTACGGATGATCCTTCGGCAGGAATTGTCGATGACAATCGAAGAAGCACGGTTTGCCTCCGTATTTCAAACGGAAAGCCTTAGTGTCGTCCATGCAACACGGACATGAAAGACGACCATGCGTGCTCCATCCAGATAACATTCCATAGGCCGGAAAGTCGTTGATGGTCCACATAAGTGCTGCCCGCATCTGGAAATTTTGTTTTCTAGATACATCGTACGTGTTGGAACCTACTTCCCACAGCTGATTCAACTCATCAATCAATGACTGTAAATAAACATCGATGTTCCTTTTCGGATTGTTCGGACCTGAGATAATAACGGTGAGGAACATATATGGAGTCTTCATGCACATCCAAGGCGGTAGATTGTACGGGGTGACGATCACAGGCCAACACGAATACTGGGATCCCGAAAGTCCGAATGGGGTAAAACCGTCAGAGCAGAGACCCAATCTAACATTACGCGGATCAGAAGCAAAATCTGGATACTCTCGATCAAAGTGCTTCCATGCTTCTCCATCAGATGGGTGATCCAACACTCCTTCGGTATGTTTCCGCTTATGCCAACTCATGTTTTCTGCAGTTTCCTTCACCATAAACAACCGCTGCAAACGCGGCGTCAACGGCAAGTAGTGCATCGAAGAGGTAGGCTTCCTGTAGCGATCGACACCACAAAATCTGCAGGCGTCTTCATCCTTGTCGTCTTTGTAGTACAACATGCACCCGTTGCGACAGGCATCGATTTTTTCATATCCCATCCAGAGCGATCTAACCATCCTCTTAGACCGGTAGAAGTCTTTAGGCAACTTCGCACCCTCAGGCAATATTTCTATAAGCAACTCCATAATACGGTTGTAGCAATCTTGCGACATGTTAAAATCGGACTTGATGCTCAACAATCTTGTAACCACCTCCAACGGTGAATGATCCTCACAACCAGGATATAATGGAGTCCTTGCATTCTCCAGCAACTCCATGAACTGTGCAGCATCGGGGTTCGGTGCCTCCTCAGGTGCATCATGATCATCCGGATCGAAACTAGGCTCGGCCGCATCAAAAACCATGTTCACCAACCCATCGTCGTAAGGAGCGTTGTTGTGGACATCCACATAAGGCTCGTACTCCGATGCTAAAGACACAAGTTCTCCGTGCTCGCTCCACTGATAGTAATTCGGCGTGAAACCCTTCGAGTACAAATGATACATGACATCCACTTCTGGATGATATTTCAAGTTGCGACATCTCACACACGGACACTTAATTTTGGTACCGTCCATGTACTGAGGGAACGCCTTGGCAAACTGCAGGAACTGGTGTACACCCTCTATGAATTCATCCCGCACACCGCACATGTCATCAGGATGACGGTTGTACATCCAAGTACGATTCCGCAGATAGTAATTCAGCTCCATAATTCTGTAAGATAGATACATCAAGGTAGTGAATGATATGCAAGTGTCAAAGCTTTTCCGATGGATTGCATTTATCTTTTCATCCATTCATTCATGCATTGCATTTATCTTTTCAGTTTTGCATATCATTACCTACTATTATACATGCATACTTTATATATACATCAAGGTAGTAATACTAGTTGATGTTCTGAAAAGGAGAGTGCGATGTCTAGTAGAGGATTCTTTTTTTTGAGGAGCTGTCATATCATGGAAGTCAATATAAAATAAAAGAAGTCTACATGCAATTCTATATGATTTCTAGGCCAATCAAGGTCAAAGTCAACTATTGGTCAACTCGATCAACAATCTAGTAAAATAAGGCTAAACTAGATCAGTAAGACAACATCTTGGGTTACATTGGTCAACTGGATTACATTGGATGTGAAAATCTGTATCGTAAGACAAACTAAACATAATTAGTATATAATCATGTAACTGGTGGATCCGCTAGCTAGTAAGCCGGATGTACTTAATATCAGAGAGTATCAAATTAGTATCAGTATATAGGTTAGGTAGACCGTATATACGGTCGATACTGATAGCGATAGTCCGATACCGATAGCGATAGTCCGATACCGATAGTTCGATCGATACCGATAGTTCGATACCGATAGCGATAGTCCGATACCGATAGCGATAGTTCGATACCGATAGCGATAGTCCGATACAGATACACATGGACCTACATATCTATATATCACTAGTAGCCATACTCCTCTACATACTACTCTACACACTAAGACTAATTTCTTAGACTGAACCCACAATCTTTAACTTACCATAAGTCACTATACTATCCTTTATATATACAACCTTTATAGATACAATCGATATATAGCCATCACTCCCTTCTTTTATCAAATCTGATACACCCTACCATCTTTGTGAACTCTCAATGTCACATACTAACTTTTCCTCTTCACACTCCACTCTAAACTCTGAACTCAACCCTTAGGTAACCCAATATATAACTAAATCCTAACCACTGCAACCAAACACAAATCGAGATACACATATATATACAAAGCTAATCAAATATATATACTAGACTTCACATTCAAGGATTGGTTTAAGTTCAAGGACTGAACAAAGATGAGAAGGGTTTGACTGAATATGGGTTAAAATGGGGCTTAATCTCTGCTTGGCCTATTGGCCTGTTGCCTAAGGCCCTCTCTCATCTATTACAGTGCTCTACCCTTTCTATACTAACACCCAAATCCTAATCTAAAAGATACTATGGTTGACTATGGCTGATACTAGTAACTTTGGAACTGATACATGTTCATAAGGTGAACAAGGACTGAACACTTATGCCCCCTCTTCCTTCCATCAAATGATACATCTAAGAAGTGGCCTTTACCTACCTAGAAGTCGACTGAACAACTAAGAAAGGGGACTGAACAATATAGAGGGCAGTTACTCAGTTTCAATGTCCTACAGTAAATAACATTACATTATATGAATTAGCATCTTAATTATCAATTTTACTCTTGAAAACACAAAGAACAATACGTGTATCAGAAAATCCCTTTTTCGAACCCAAATTTGAATAAATACAACCCAAACTTGCATTCCATGAACCTCGGCCATGTAAACTAACATCTCAGATATTGTATACATCTTAGACATCATGAATCTACATTATTTAACAATTTAATTTACTTAAAGATTTTAGAAAATGCTCAAACTGGACAGTTTCAGAAAATATATGAAGAACCCTCAATTCGAATCAAAAACCCAAATTCATATCAATTAATGTATGCACAAGGTTTATACATATGTCAGGGGGGTGTCTCGTGTCTAGCAAACTAGACACGAGGTGTCCAAACAAGAAACGTGCACAGGCTCGTGTTGAGGTGTCGAGCCGGTTAGAGTTAGGGTTTACCTGACCGTGACGACGAGGGGGAGCGACGACGGCGAGGGGGAGCGGCGGTCGAGGTGGCTGGAGCTGGCTCTGGCGAACGGCGAGGGGGAGCGGCGGTGGAGGGGGAGCGGCAGTGGAGGGGGAGGAG
The DNA here is from genome assembly GCA_029216955.1 of Iris pallida. NCBI lineage: Eukaryota > Viridiplantae > Streptophyta > Magnoliopsida > Asparagales > Iridaceae > Iris > Iris pallida. Next base: position 1,330,373 of record JANAVB010024600.1, on the reverse strand, counting down.
GGGGTCGACGGTCACCGGAGGAGGAGAGCGGCGGTCACCGAAGGTCGGTGGGGGTCGGGGGCCGAGGGGGTGGGGGAAGCCGGCTCGGGGTCGGGGGGGAAGGAAAATAATTGGAGGAAAAATAATGGGGGGAATGAAAATCGAACCTGACCTATATTTACAAGTTAGCGACGTCACACAAAAACATCGGTAAACGTCGCTAGTATAAGTGATATTAGCGATGAATTAACATATACGTCGGTAAACGTCGCTAATATCACTAATATTAGCGACGTTTACCGACTTATACGCGACGTTATATGTTTAAAACGCAAACGTAGTTTAAATACGTCGCAGAACGTTGCTGTCCGTCGCTAATAACGACGTTTTGCGACGTAATAAAAAAACGTCGCTAAATTATTTTTTTCCTGCGACGTTTTCTTAAAACGTCGCTAATTTCGTCGGTAATATGACTTATTTTGGTAGTGAGAGATGATCCCTCGTCTCTATACTGTTAGCTTGCCCACACAGCACGCAACTAGTGTTCTGGATTTGGATGCCAAACCTTGCCAACCGACCTTTGGTAAGAAGTCAGTTCTGAATGGCTTTGAAAACACATAGCTTCATTTTATTTGGTGCTCCTTTAGTCCAAACAATCTCCGCCCACCCTACTTCTGGCCGGCGTTCTCGAACTTGTTCATAAACTCGACGAGTTAGGAATTTACCCATTCGCATATATATATATATATATATATATATATATATATATATATATATATATATATATATATATATATATATATATATATATATATATATATATAGGGAGCGGATCAAAAGCCCCCTTAGAAAATCCCCTAAAAAAATCCCACACTCTAATTCGTAATATTAATGTTAATATTAATGTTAATGTTAATATTAATTTTTTATTTTTTTAATATTAATATTAATATTAATGTTAATGTTAATGTTAATATTAATGTTAATGTTAATGTTAATGTTAATATTAATTTTAATGTTAAGTTTAATGTTAAATTTAGTATTTAATGTTAATATTAACATTAATATTAATATTAACATTAATATTAACACTAATATTAACATTAAATTACGGATTAGAGTGAGGAGGGTTTTTAGGGGGTTTTCTAAGGGGGGGCTTTTGATCCGCTTCCATATATATTTTTTTTGGGGAAGGTAACCACTTTATAAATTAATTAATGAAATAATTGAGACTACAAAACTCCTCTCAAACCTACAGACCCCGACCTCTCATCCCTTAGCGTTTCGCATGAAGGAGACGTCCACCTGGATACCAAACTCTAAGGCTCTGACCGAACTACTCAACCCTTCGAACACTATTCTGTTCCTCTCCCGCCAAACGTGCCATACCGTGCATTGAAGTCGATTCCTGGCTCTCGCGTAGTCCTGGAAGCTGCTTCTCTTGAACTTCTCGATCCCAATGATTATTTCCTCCAACGATCTGGAATTGAAGCACCGATTGCCTAAAATCCTACACTGCCCCTCCCAAACATCCCAACTGAAGTTACACTGAAGAAACAAGTGCTCGTGGGTCTCTACCTCCCTGGAGCATAAGGGACACTTCTAATCCACCACCTGACAGCCGAATCTGGCTAACCTGTCTCTGGTAAGGAGCCTTCCGCAGCAGGACTTTGTAGAGACAGTGATTGAATTTAGGCGCTACCTCTCTAGTCCAGATGATGCTGGACCGCTTCCATATATATATATATATATATATATATATATATATATATATATATATATATATATAAAATTCAATGAGGAGCAAGCCTGGTTTAATACTAAACATTCAGATTACAAAAACTGCAAATCCGAATACAGAAATCAACAAACACCAATTAAACAGTGGCACAACTTAAATCTGGAGGATGGAAGAAGATCAAATTATTACAGAGCCAAAATTACTGAAAGAAAGTAATTTGCAACCCTTTATTACATTGGGATTATGATTACATTACAGTGTACCAAACGAGGCCTAAATGGTTCAGAAAAATCGCGATAATGTTGGCATCATCGCATGGCGGGGCTTGTAATCTGCCTCTAAAGGAACAGCCCTTTTCAAATTCAACCCCTCTGCTTCCGTCATGTCCACCACCTTAGACGTCCTCTTAAACTCAAAGCACTGAACGAGAGAACCCAAGACCAAGACCATCAGCCGCATGGACATGAACTCTGCTGGGCAAATTCTCCTCCCGTATCCAAACGGTAGGAATTTTAAGCTTTTAGCTTCCTGGTCAATCTCTAACCATCTCTCTGGCTTGAAACTATCGGGGTCTTCCCATAGGCTAGGGTTCATTTGGATGGCATGGGCATGCACAAACAGCATCGTGCCTCGAGGGACGTCGTAGCCCGCTACAGTGCAGTCAGCGGACGACTCGTGGGGCACCAAGAGTGGACCGACCGGATATAGTCGAAGGCTCTCCTTGATCACGTTCGTGAGATATTGAAGCTTTGGTACATCTGAATCCGTTATCAAGCGATCGTGCCCTACATGAGCGTCTATCTCCGCACGAACCTTCATTAGTACTTGCGGATGGTTAAGGAGCAGAGATAATTGCCACTCCATGTTGTTGGCCGGAGGATCTGTTCCTCCAATAATAAAGATCTGAACAACAAATTAAGTCAAAACAAACTCTCTCTCTATATATATATATATAACTGTTGGAAGTTGTGTAATATCATATGGCTTACCAGCATGGTTCCCTTAATTATAGTATCCGTGTAGAACTCGGGATCCTTCTGTTGCAACAATATCATAACATCTAGCAGCGTCTTCTTCTTCTCTTCCTTGTCTTGGTTGGACTTGTCGAGGTGTTGCTTGCGGCACTCATCGAGCAGCTCCTGTAGAACGATATCGAACTCCTTGTCCACCCATTCCATCCTCTTCTTGAACTTATTTATCCCTAGCCACTTCATTGCTGGCAGCAAGTCCTCCAGGCTGAGGGATCCACTCAACTCGATTGCCTCCGCCATCAGTTCGTCAAACTTCTTTCCTTCTTCGGCTTTCACCGTCTTGTTATCTCCGAAATACCTGTCACAATTATCAATTTTTTTTTAAGGATGGATTTTAGAAATTCAGGAACAATACAAACTATAACTAGTTTATACGAGTTTCTAAGCTAGCTGGATCATTAGTTACGATCCTATAGGTATAAACTGCTTATTACCTCTTCCCAACGACCATCTGGGTGAACATGTTCGAAACCACCTCCCTCATGAGCATCATGAGGTTCACCCGGCGGTACCCGTCGCCATCGACAGGAGCAGATGAGTTGAGCAGGTCGCCAACCATGGCCTCCATCTCAACCTCGCGGATGTAGGACAGTGCGGAGGTGCGAGCCGTGGAGAACAGCTCCGTCGTGGAGAAGCGGCGGAGATCACGCCAGAGCTGACCGTAGGGTGCGGTGAGGAGGGTGGTGTAGTCATAGGAGAGGTGCTTCGCAGCAAAAACATTCGCCGGGCGGTTGGCAAAGACGACATCGTTCTTGGTGAAGCATTCCTCAGCAGCGGAGAGGGAGGAGACAACGAGGACTCGGCGAACTCCGAGACGAAGGGAGAGGACGGGGCCGTACTTGGCGCAGAACCTTCTGAGGGTCTGGGGGAAAGCGCCAGCTGAGACCAGGTGCAGGTGTCCAATGATAGGGAGCGCGAAAGGGACAGCGGGAGGAAGATTTTTTTTTGGGCTGCGCCGGCAAATATTGAGGAGGATGAGTATGCCTAGCACAGCTGCAGCAGCAATTGGAGTTGCAGAATACATGCCCATGTTGTACTCCATTTTGGTTTACTTGCTCAGTGTGCACTCCAGTGGTTTAATTGCAGCGCGCGCGCAGGTGCATTTATACGTGTCAGCACTACCTAATAGTCTGCATGTGATCAGTGTTGATTTGGCGCTGAATTAACTTAGAATAACTCATCCGGATTCAACCGTAAGCCGCCTTTAACGAACGAGCTGAAACTTCGACCACGATTGTAATACACCTCCAAACAAGAAAACAATGGATCCTTGGAACAAAATATCTACGAAAAATTTATTGAATAGGAGAAAATAAAACCAACTTTGGCTCTATTTATAATAGGCTACTCTAATTGGTTTCTAGAAAGATTATGCTGAACGTATAATCGGAGAGTATTCCGGCTCTCTTCTCAATGTGGAGTTAGGAGCTCATCCACCATAAGGTGGTCTGGGTGTCAAACATTCGCATGAAGGTCTATCAGACCTAATGTTGGAGACAACTACATGGATTGGCTTCAGAGATAGATCCGACACGTCTAAGGTGGAGCAAGTCATGATTGTTGGCTACACAATGGTGGTGTTGGATGAACGTGTCAGTTTGGTTCTGTAATCGAACGGATCGATATGACATATTGGATCTCCTAGGTGATCGGTTGACGGGTTTCAAGCAAAAGATAGTCGGGGTGCTTGGTTGTGCGGCTAGCAAAAAAAAGTGCTAAGGTGGAGATTGTTAGGTTGTATCTCGTTTTCGGTTGAGCGCTCAAAAGAGTAGCGATAATGGAGTTGGAGTTTAGTCCCACATCAGATAGGAAGTAGGGTCACAAGGGATAGATCGGGTAGAAAATATGATCACGAGCAATAGATAATCGTGATTGATTCATGTCTTACACGAAAATTTGAGTTTAAGACATGTGCCAAATCAAATATCACACCTAATTGGTCAACTCTAGTCCGGATCACATTGGGTTCCCAACAAGTGATAATCAATTAAAGATAAACACATGCTCTAATGGAAAATTAAATCCCTAATAAAAGGTAGTAAAGGAGTTATTAGTTCCAAACTCGAGCTCATCTATGTCGTGTGTAGCGTCTTATCGAGAACTAGTTTATGATGGAGAAGGTCACGGTTATGGTCGAGTCGTTGACTCGTTGCTCATGATGGAAGCAAGAAGGGACAGCTAAAAGCAAAAGTGATATACAGGATCTGAATTCCATGTTGCAATTCCATAGTTATGATTTTGACAATTCTATTTTAATCTTGAAAGATATAACTACAACAGAGAAAGGACTCACCAGGTGCAAATGTGGCAATGTAAGTAACAAAAGGTATTGATCAGGTTCCAAGTTCTTAGATATGAATGCAGTATTGTCCTATCCGCTCTTTGCTTTGTAGAGCTATATATTACCTAAGAACGAAAAAAGTAAAAGTCATTTAAAGACTACAAATATCTCATAAGAATAGCAATTTATAGGACATATACAGGAGGGAAAGAATCTGCGACTTACAAATAAAATGAAGGCACATATAGGCATAGCCAAGGAAAAATTGATTCAGTACAAGAAGAGCAAAGATATAGTACCTAAAAAAATTAGTACATGAAAGAACTAAGGGTCTATTGGACAACTCCCATTCATATCCTTTACCTTTTAATCTAGACTATTGGGCGCTTGCAACAATTCATGCATTAACAAGTTGCCCAATTTTGAATTTTACAGATGGATTCTCCAGATAATGATCTTTGTCCTTCTGCTTAAGCAAAATTCATATCAACTATACCAAAAATTAAAGAAATATATGAACATGTTATTGCTAAGAAAATATAAATCTATCACCTATTATTTGTATTCTCCCATGTAAACCATTACCGGACATCAAAACAAGTTCCAAAGGCTTTCTATTAATTATCTGAACCATTTTCTTGATCAAATATGCAGTCTCTTAAAAAAAATTAGGCTAACACCTTTGATTGGAAATACAAGGCCACAAAATTTACATAAATTTTAGTGATAGAAAATTAATGCATCATGATAGCTACTGGAGTTGTGATAGGTACCGGATCCACGAAATCCTTCGAAATGAGACAATAATTCACATATGGCAGTTAATGTGAACATATGAATATCTCATTTGTATTGACAAGTTTGGTCAAAATAAAAGGTATGGAAAAACACACCTGCAATAGAGAAATTGGTTTTATGAATGGAACTCCTTTTGATTCTGTCGAGTAGGTCTGACAAGTCCAAGGTGGAGCAAGTTGTGGTCGCACACAGTTGTGGTGTTGGATGAACGTGTCGGTTTGGTTCTATGGTCGAACAGATTGAGGTGGCAACATATTGGATATCCTAGGTGCTCGGCTGGCGGGATCAAACCAAAGGTAGTCAGGGTGCTTGGTTACTCGGCTAGCGAAAAAGTGCTAAGGTAGACATTGTTAGGTTGTATCTCGTTTCCGGTTGAGCACTTAAAAGGATATTGATAATGGAGTTGAAGTTTACTCCCACATCGGGTAGGAAGTAGGATCACGAGGGATAGATAGGTTAGGAAGTAGGATCACGAAGGATAGATAATTGTGATTGATTCATGTCTTACATAAAAAAATTTCTTTTAAGACATGGGCCCAATCCAATATTACAACTCATTGGTCAACTCTAGTTTGGCCACAATATTGTGTTCCAACAAGTGATAATCAAATACATATAAACACATGCTCTAATGGAAAAATAAATCCCTAATAGAAGGAAGTAAAGGACTTATTAGTCCGAAACTCAAGCTCATCTACGTCGTGTGCTGCGTCTTGTCGAGTGTGATCCACATCAGTTTGTATGTGGATTGCAATATTTTTGAAAATTCTATATTCCTAGAAATAATATTATGGACATAAAATTCATGTGCATATATGTAATGCTTGTGTTTGGTATAGTACATAATATTTCCATAAATATATAAGTGCTTTATTTGCTGTCATAAATAAATTGCTAGAAATATAACATCTATTAGTATAAATTATTTGAATTGTCCCCGTCTCACAAAATTTTGTTAAAATTATATAATCGAGTCTGGTTTGGTTTGGGTCCAGTCAGATATGTGTTGAATTTTGGTTTCAAGTCAAAATTGGATCGTGTCAAGGTTTGGTTGATCAAGGTTCAAGTTGAATTCGAGTCTGAGTCGAATTAGGTGAGGTATGGGTCTAATCGGATTGAGTTTGAGTCTGGTTAGGATCAGGTTTTGGCCAAGTCAGATCCAAATCTATTTTCGATGTTGATTGAGAATAATTTGAAAGACCTCAATATTATCATTATTCCTGTTAGACGGAATTAAGAAATATTCATCTCTTAGTAGTATTCTTTCATACGAAAAATAAGATGACCAACTGGATAAGCTATTTAAATATTTGATTGGACTAGTAAATTATTTCCAGAAATCTCTGATTGGACTTAACACAACAATATAGATGGAAATAAGAAAGATTACTTAACACGACAATATAGATAAAAATAACATATTTTTTTTGTATTACCAGATACCAAATAGCCGATCAACAAGATCAAGTTTATCAACATTTTATTTTTTAAATTTTTTTTATAATCATCCATCTCTATTCTTTATAATAAGGCTAGGAAACGGCTCAAAATGAGCAGTCCAAGCCGTATCTATATCATCCACCATTTATTTTATTTAAAATTATGGATTATTCCTTCCGTTTATTTGGTGGAAGGTGGGGGCAGAGGGCCCAATAGGCATGCAATGCAGCGTGCACAAAGTCCCGTGCATATCACCGGGCATCTCAAAAAAATACTGATAGAAAACTAAGTTTTTCTCCTTTTTTTACGCTCAAATATATGTTTAAAAATTAAATTTAAAAACGTTAAAAAACTAAAATTTAAATTTAGTTAAAATTGAAAATTATTAATTTTTAAAAATTGTTTAACAAATATAATTTAAATATTTAAATATTTGAACTATTTTTAACTATAATAAATAAAATTATTTTACGTGCAACGCATGTGAATTTACTAGTATTATTAATAAAAAAAGTTATACTATTCTTATGAAATCCTAATAAGACTAAAAAAATAGTGTTTACTTGAAAAATCAACCACAATAAAATAAAGTTAAAATGATTCCAAAATTTGTTGAAAATATTTAAAACAATAAACCTAACATTGTATTAAAGTTTGAGTCAAGAGAATTTGGCTCATATTAGGAGCAAAGTTCTTGTCCTGCATAGTTAATAAGTTTCTTTATGTCAGGCCTACTTAGAACTAGATTTCTATGTATAGACGCATGTCATTCTATATATGTAATGGGGTCTAGGGTTTCTTGTGTGAGAGATTACTGTGCTCAAAGAAAGTTGGTGAGGAGCCACCAATAGGTTGAGAGAAAGAGAGAAGAAATAGAGAGATTGGAGAAGATATAAATATAGGAATTTCTTAGATATTCTTATATGTAATCTCTGGAAAAAAAAAATTAGTTTTTTTTGGGTACTTTCTCTAGTATTAGGTAGTACGAAGTTGTAGTTATCTTTTAAAGCATTTTAACCTTATTTAGTAGTGATCTCGTTCTTTTCATAATTTATTTTATTGATTAGGATTTTTTTAGTTAATTTTTGTGTCTTTTTCTTGAAATTTTGTGATTTTTATTTTTCTACACGAGTCAACTACCGTATTTGGTGTGCACACACATATTGAAAAGTAATTTTTGTTTTTAGTTTAAAAAAAATCAAGTAGATATCAAACCTAAAAAATATGAGAATTTCACAAAAATAATTGCTTCTTTTGCTCCATAAGAATTGTCCCCCTTGCTAATAGTCCTACTTCCATCTCTGTATAACAAATTAAAGTATCAAACTACTAACTTTAACTGGCTAATAGTTGAAGTCATCAAACAACAAATTTTATTGGCTAATATTACTACTTACGACTTTGAAATTAAAGTAATCAAACTGCAACTTTGACCGGCTGTTTCTTATTGTGCCGGTTTAGGACTGCTACATAAAAAAAATGGTTGTCCTGTTCATGTTTTATTTTTTTAAAAATAAATGTGCGGACTTTATGTCAGCATTTGCTATATTTGATGAAATGACCAATGGAGTAGTGTGACTTGGTGTGCAATGTTGAGGAAGACTTTGGTGGAGGAAGACTTTGTCCCAATAATGTAACCTTTAGAGCATCATTAGTAAGGCCTATCACATATTATAGATTCTACGTTCAAAATATAGGAGCTCATTTTGTAGAATAGTAAGTCTCATCCTAGTTTCAATTTCTATATTTTTGGTCTCATTTCACCCATGGAAGCTATAGGTTGAGCCTTCCAATTTTACATTCTATATTGTCGGAACTCATTTCTTAGATAGTAAGTCCTAGTTGGAGCCCAATTTTCTACATTCTAGATTTTATTATTTTTTTCCTACATTAATTTTTGACTATACAATTTTTGTGACCGGAGCATACTTTATCATTTTCTACTATTTTTGTGCAAACCCAACCCATTTTACATTTACTTTTTTTTTTCGAAATTTTGGACTCCAAATTGTATTGAAGAGTTCCAACTACTAATGATGCTCTTACTAGCACGGTGGAGGAAAGACTTTGAGACCAGTTTTTTTTTACCTTTACTAGCATTTGTCAACTCGTAGCCATTCGGGAGAAATTATTCACCAGGACGGACATAGTAGCATTTTTCGGGAGAAATTATTCACTAGGACGGATAGTATTGAACTTGTAGCCATTCCGGGAGAAATTTTACTAGGACGGGCTCAGCATGTGGCCGTGGTGACCTCGAGTCCCCTCTGAATTTTTTTTAATAATGTCTAGCATAACACACGAGACTTTGTGCATAGTGTTGTATATCTTTTGCAACTACTGTTCTCAATTTTCATACACATATATCTACGCTTTCTTGCGGTTCCATCCCAACCATCCGCCTAGGCAGGGGTAATACCTCTCATTGTTGACCACAAGAGCCAGCTGAGTTCGATAGTCGTCTCAGATATTGTTATGATACACCACTCTATTTTTATTTTTTAAATTTAATTCCAGTGATGTGTAACGGAAATATTGGAGGAATGTTAAGGTTCACCACTGTTACATGTAGTGGAGGGGGGCTGAAAGTCATCAAACTACAGTAAAAGTGAAAGTGCTCTAAAAATGCTACTTTCAGTGAAAGTGGTCCCAGCTTTCATGTTTGGTTGCAGCTGCCATTGATGGAGCCAGCATAGGCCCAGTAGGGTCATATGACCCCACTCAATTATATTATATATATATTAATATATATATATATATATATATATATATATATATTGTGGTTGGAAATAAAAAAATTTAATCTTGTTTTTTTTAGGGAAAAACAATATTTATTTTTTATAAGACCCTAGGATGACAAGGTTCATGACTAAAATGGTAGGATTCAAGTATGATTTTTGAGATACACCAAATCTCCTCGATCAAATGGTCAAAATTGATCATAAATGTCTTGTATGACCTAACTGGAGTGACACAGTAGTTTAAAGTTTTGATTATATTGGGTTGGAATTAATGTACAATTTAAACCAATCGTATTTTAAAAATGAATAAAAAAAATGAACATCTACAATAGGAAAACTAGAATAGGTGACCAATGTTAGTATAAAATTAGATTTGTGACTAATTTATGCAATTTTTTCCTCTTAAAATTATTTTTTTAATTAAAAATTTTCAAGTCGATTTTGACCCCGCTGAATTCAAATCCTGGCTACGCCATGGCAGCTGCAACCGAAACTGCAAGTGAAACTTTCTGATAGATTTTACTTGCTTGTCCCTTCCCTTTTTAACCCCTTACACTTGCATCAAAAAGAGAGGAAAGTGGGAGGAAAGTAGTGGGGAGTCGTAGCTGCCATCGTCGGAGCGACAGTAGGGGAGTCTCGCCACCCGTCGACGTCTGCCACTTGGCCGTCTCGACGAACACCGGCGTCTGCCAAATCGTCGTAGCGCCAGTGGTAGGGAGTGATTTGCTGCCACCCACCGGCTGTCACGACCCGCACCCGGTGTAGGGGCACGAGACGTGGGTACGTCCAGCCTACGCCGCAGTGTCGGCGGTAGAACGCTGTCCTAGGTCCAACATCTAACACAATCTAGAATATGCTCCAATTGGAGAATGATATATATATATATATATATATATATATATTATATATATAATGGTGCAACTCAATCACAATAACTAATGGAATAGAAGAAAGATAATCATAACAGGGAGTCACAATATGAATATAAATCACGGTGTAAACCACACCTTATAAATCTCAATACAATCACAAAGTCTCATAACTAGATAGTTATAAGTCTAATCTAACTCATGGCAAGTCCTCAGCGACTACTAGATCTTGCTGAGGGTCCAGGTCACCTGTGTCAACTAGGCCCGCTCTATAGTAAGATCCTCATATCTGTAATATTTTCAACGGGTCCAGTCAGGACAGAAACTAATACATATCTCTCACACAGTTCATAACATGAAAGAAATATGAAACAAACTATAGAATAATATACATGAACTGCTGATAAAGAAATAGTAGAGAGACTGCAAAAAGAAGAACATGATATAGTAAATAGATATACATGATATAGATAAGAAAACTGAGCTAACTACATGATTCAGAGCACATATTTGGTTATGTAAACAGGCTAGGTTATACATGACTTAAATCTAGTTTGAGTTATACATGAAATGGTGTAGATCACATAACCAAATAAATACTCCCCCTGCCCCAATCAATACACAAGGATCTATCCAGGTGATGTTATTGCACATGAAGGTAGTGCGTCACATGGATAGCTAGTCCACATGCACACTGGGTTATACATGAAGGCTCACATGATCATGAGTGTACATGAATATCACATGAGTATACATGAATAAATACGAATACAATGAGTAGACGATGCACATATAAAGTACATGAGCACAATATACCTGATGTATCCGAGGGGATAACATCGCATGAAGAGATCCATATAGTACTAATCTGTGATATATCGTGACAGCAACAAGTAAACTAGTCTATAACAAGTAAATATGTCTAAGCAAGAATGAAACGGTCATAGAATGTACTCGCCTGACAATCCGAGCTGCTGATGGAGATGTGTAACTGAACTGGAGTGAAGTAAACCTATTTAAAATAACCACAAGTCACAACGAGGTCTAACATATCATACGAATGCCTACAATGCAATTCTACATGATTCTAGGTCCTTCTAGGTCAAAGTCAACCCTTGGTCAACTCTGGTCAAACCTGTCAACTCAACTCAGTAACTAGTCCGTTTACTATTATCTAGGTCATACACAAGTTTTCAGGTCATTCGGAGTTCGTTTGAGTCGATTTGGATCAAGTTTGACCCAAAGTTGACTTTTGTCAACTTGGTCAACTTGTCGGTTAACTCGACTAAACTAAGCTCATTTGGTTGATCCTAATCTGTCCCAACACCCTATGGTTACATTCATAATCAATCCACATACATATAGGTATATTCACATTCATTAAGGTTATATATATATATATATATATATATATAATATATAGATATATATATTATATATAATAATATTATAATAATATATTAGATATATATATATATATATATATAATATATATAGATATATATATATATAATATATATAATATATATAAAAAATAATAAATAAAAATATATAATTAGATATATATATATATATATATAAATATAAAATAAATATATATATATATATATATATATATATATATATATATATTATTATATATATATATATATATATAATATATAGAATATAATATAATACAAAAAAATATATATAAAAAATATATATATATATACAAAAAATATATATATACAAAAAAAAATGTATATATACAAATATATATATATATATAATATATATATATATATATATATATATATATATATATAGATATATAGATATATATATATATATATATACAAACACATATATCTATACATACATAATTATATATATGAGACTTGAAGGAAAAATGCGATAATGACTGCTGTGTAAACTCAAATCCGAGATTAAAACCGTTAAAAAAGACTATGGGTTATATCACATATATAAATATATAAACATAAATCTATTTAAAGGGAAACTATATATATATATATATTATATATATATATATATATATATATATCTATATATATATATATATATATATATATATTAGACATATGCATAATATACATAATAACTCCATAGGTAAAAGGAAAATGATTTTGAAGAGGGAAAGGAATGTGAAATCTGAGAATAAGTTTAACTCTTACAAAACTCATCAACACATATTTATATACATTAGTTTATAGGTTGAAATAAATATATATTCATATATATATATATATATAATATATATATATATATATATATATATATATATATATATATATATATATATATATATATATATATAAAAATATATATATATATATATAATACTATATAATATACACACACACACACATTATATATATATATAGACACATTATACATAAAGCAAAAAGCTATATATAAAAAAAAATACATATATATATATACACACACACATTATATATATATATATATAGACACATTATACATAAAGCAAAAAGCTATATATAAAACAAATGGTAGAATATTAGGAAATAAAGACCAACGATAAATTTCCACATGTCCAGATACCATATTACTGATATAAACTCAGGAAATATCAGTTAAAACTCAAGAAATCGAAATATCACAATTCGATCAAAATATTTAATTGAAGGAAAAACCCGAAATCCACGTTAAGACCCAAAACGCAAAATACTCCAAACAAACTCACGAAACTTGGCAAATACATTGGTCTCGACACTGGGACGTGCTCGGGTATTCCCGTGGTCGAAACCGTGTCCGTGTCCAGAGAGTGCGTATCGGAAACCGATACCGCGTGTCGAAGAGGGTGTTCTCGCTCGATTGCGCGTCACACGCACAACAAGAAGCCTCGTGCTCGTGCACACGGCTAGGTAGGCTCACGGGGTAGGTCTAGGACACGTCGACACGACACGAAGTTGCAGCGACGCTGTTTGCAAAAACAAAAAGTTCTTTTTATTTCATAAACTTTGTAAGAAGATTACAATTGAATTCTGGAAAGTACAACTATAGGAATCCAATCTGAAGACGATCGCTTTATCCCTTGGACGATGTGAACTTTGAAGACGATAGCCTCTGAAGAATGCAGCAGCACTTGGGCAAGAACTCATGATCTCTCTGATGATCTTGAATGATCTGATCCTGATAATGAAGGACTTGAAACTCTATTTATAGAGTTCTGGAAAATGACTAATTAGTAGTTATTTCTGGATTGCGCAAGCTGGATTGCGCAGGCATTGGATTGTGCAAACAGCAAACTGCGCTGGCAGTTACCTCGATCGTGCTCAATTGTATTAGACGCGTGGCATTGTTTGATTAAAATGCGCATGGTCGTGTACAGACGGTTGCCACATGGTGAGCAATTGATGGCATGTAGGCCACATATAAAATGTCAGTTATCTTGATGGATTGCGCCACTTGAACTGCGCTAGCTTCAGATTGCGCTGGCTGTACAGCTGTCCTCGAGCGCTGTGCTGCACAAGAAACGAAAGGACTCCTCGTTTATCAGGCTGTCAGCTGTCAAAAGATCGGATTTTGTCAGGTAATGATGACGTTGCCACGTCAGCATAGGCGCCTGGATGTTAGCACGGTTCGGCCTCGCGCAGTTGATTTGTTGCTCAGTCTGTCTCCTGCGCAGTTCATTTGAAGGGTGCACAATTTAATTTTCATTTCCTTTTTGATGGGTGCAACTTGATTTTTAGGACCTACAAGACCCCCTTCAAAGTTTTGGAAATTTGAAAATTCAAAGTTTCGAAATACTTTGAATTTCGAATTTAAAATCAAGTTGCGCAAGTGGCGCTTTGACTGCGCGTTTGGAGGAATCAGCTCCGACTTTATGGCACAATCTGAGGTGACTGTTACACTTCTGAAAACTATAAATAGTTTCCATTCTCGTTCTGTCAACCTTTACTTGCTTTTGATTTTCTAAGAGAGAAGCTTCCCTCCTACTCTGACTACTTCTCCTCCTTCCTCTCGCCGTCGACATTAATGGCTCCAAAGCGAACTGCCACCGAGAAGGGCAAGGCTCCGGCGGAACCCTCGACTCGTGTTGCGCCACGAATATCTCGCCATGAGATTGGCCACCCAGCGCTGCAAGGTAGATGACAACTCGATCGAAACACTTTTTAGGGTTCTTGAAATTTTCGAACCTTCATACCTCTCTCTTTTTAGAGATTGATGGTATTGCGCCGTCCTGTTTAGGGTTTTGGTTGCATACACAATAGTTTTTATTTTTGTGAAAACTATATTCTTACGCAATCGGTTGGAAAGCGCTGGCAGATGTTCGGCGCAATCCATTGATTTGCGCAAGTCGGTTGAGCTAGCGCAAACTGATGCCTTGCGCAAGTGGGTTAGCGCAACCTGATGTCTTGCGCAAGTGGATGTGTTGGCGCAATTGGATACTTTGCACATGTGGGCTGCATTGGCACAATCTGATGCTTTGCACATAGCGCAATTTGATGAACTCTTTTTAAAGAAACTTTATGATTTTGCATGTACTGATATTTTCTTTTATTTGATGCAGTTAAACTCAGGGAAGATCCCAATTATGAGGTCTTTGCAGGATCTTTGGCTGAGCCTGAGTTCAAAGAGGATCTTTTTCATGTGACATATCCTCAATATGTCTTGCCGTCATCTCGGCAAGCCATCCTGATGGCACAAGATAATAAAACTCTGCTGTGTTTGATGAACGGGCAGCCACTCCAAACTGCAGACACAGTTACTCATAAGAAGCGGTTGTTCCTGTTCGGTGAGGCTTTTGACAAGAACTCTCAGCCTAGACCTCGCATAGAACAGAGACTTTTTCAAAGAGGCAAGAAGATGATACTTCTACCGGAGATTTCCAGATGCCTTCCTCTATCTCGCTATGCTTTTGCGAGCTTTCCCAGAAGGATGGAATGGGATATAACTCCACTTCAGCAAGCCCGAACGGGGAATATCTGTGTGAAGAAGGGGCCGAACAGCAAAAACATGTTCTACAGTTCCTCTGAGCGTCACAGCTCCCTACTCAGAGGACTGAAACCCGGTTGCATCCCACCGAAAAACTCTTCCCTGCTGCAACCAGTCAGAACTCCGATATTCGTAAATGAGTTTGTGAAGGTTGACGAAAGGTATCCAGACCAAGATATTCGATTGACAGGTCTTATGAATCCGGATAACAAGAGATGGATCTGTATAGCCAATTGGATATTGGCTCAATTTGAAGACCGACTTAAGGAGAATGAGCTATACCAAGCGGTATATGCCACCGTTTTGGTTTCCCGCCTAATCCGCATCTATTCCTTGCATTGGCGAGAGATACAACTACAGAACGGGGACTTTTATGATACCCTATGGAGAGATCGGATTGGCTTTTCACGAGATGAAGTACATCTCTAGCCTGCCAATGGAGGATATCCCTATGAAGAATTTGTCCCGACCAATGATGAGTTGGACAAATTACGCCAAGAGAATGCTGACATGGTGACTGTCTTTGAAGAGCTGCTATGCCACTACAAGATCTGTTCCTTGTACTACACGAGTGGTACATCCGGCACCTGCTACTCAAACAAATGGTTGCCATATCTCTTTCTCAACCATATCATTGAGAAGAAGACCAAGGAGCACGATAACTGCAAACCCACCTTCTTCAGACCACTTAGCCACAGCGAAGTGATAGGGTTGATGGAAGAGAACAAATATATGGATATCAATCAAGGATGATCTCCAATGTCCTCCTTTCAAGGAAGAAGACATTATTGAAAGCTACATGAGGCTGGGCTACAGGCCCATGTCGAAGGAAGCCCAGCTGGCGGATTTTCTCACTTATTGGCTTCGACGATACGTCGTTCCTGGTGCCAGCACCGTCGATCGCTTTCATCGAGGCGTACTATTTGCTGCTGCGCCGCTTAGTCTTCGGCTACCGGATGGATCTATTGTCAGTGATGACTAGCAGAGTGAATGCTGGCCTCCGTCTTTTTGTCGATCAAATGCTTCGAGGAAAGGACGAGAAAGGAAGCTTTCCTCGGCTGGAGCTACCATACACATATTTGTTCGGATGGCTGCTTCTGTACTATCCTTCACTGATGAACCCCGATATGGGGCGGTGAGCGGCAGCTTCTTGAGGAGATTCTCCAAAAGTAAGTAGATATATACCACTTTAAGAGATTGCACGCGCTCTGAATCTCGAAAAGGGATGGAACTTCTATTGTGTTCCAGCTGGCTATGAGCATATGTCTACCAACCTTGTCGACTCTGGGAGGGCACAGCCTCTTGGCCACACAATTTTTGTAATGCCCTGAATCCGTTGCGGAGCACGGTGCGGGCTAGCGGCGCCGAATGGCCGAGTCGGATGAGAATTAGGGAAACTTTATCAGGATCGCGGGAAAATAAATTGAGATCCTTTTCTCGTTATGGATTGGACTCTTTTGAAATGATGCCCGAGATGCAGTGGTGCGCGTCTTGGAAGAAGAGTTCTATATAGAGTCGCTTGCCCCGAGACCGTTGCCCTGCTGGTTTTCGATGTCGCTTTTGTTGTTGGCTTTTGTGTGAGTTTTCGTGATTATTTCGATGAATGTTTTCATGGATTTACTTTCACTGTCTACGCATTTTATATCGAATCACTGAGAGAAAGAGAAGTATGCTGACCAGACGTTGGTGCCAATGCAGGTGCTAACGCAGTGAATCGAGCTTGACGTTGCGTGGAAGACCTCTTTCTCTCGGCAATTCACCAACAAGTGAGTGGCTTTGATCCTTCGACGATCCTTGATCTTCGCGCATAACAATGGTAGACTTGTTATTGCGTTCGGTGCTTAATAAAAGATGCCTAGTAATAATACGGAAAAGATAATGAAAGATAAATTATCACATGGCTAGGCTTATGTTGTAAATCGAATGATGCTCGTATGCTATATGAATTGTTTAACAGGTGATGCAAAGACCAAGTATTGGGCGGTAAGTATATCGGACTTCGGTTCGAAAGAATGAGTTAAACATGAATAGTCCCTTGGTTGGATGAACGAATATGCGAGCCTATGACTCAAGTAAGATGGTAAGATGGCAAGTTGAAAAGATGGGAAAATGGCAAGATAAAATGAGAACTACGACTATGTGTGGAAGATGCTATTATCATGCATGTCATATCCCTTATTAGTTAAGTTGTATTGCATGCATGGTCATGGACAACTTGTATACAAGGTTGTTCCTCGAACGGTACTCCGAGGCCACGGAACCGATTCTGCCTAGGAGGAATGCCGTGCTGAAGTAGTAGCACAGTGCTGAAGTAGTACACGGTCTTTCGGGAACCTTCCGGATGGGCTAGCTACCCACCGATGAAGGGGAGCCGTCCGACCAAGATGTCCCAGATGGCGTGTAGTCAGTGACCTTCATATAGACAGGTGCATAGCTAACAATGTCTTATGCAGGCAGAGTAAGTTATTCATAATATTTACAGGGATGGCTATCGACCGTGGGTAAGATTTACCAAATTGGTGATCAATATGAATTGCTTATGTTAGAACAACATGAATTGCTTATGTTTCTAACATCACTGTATGCTCCTTATATTTCTCATCAAATATATGAATTATTAATGGACCCTAAGGCAAGATAGAAAGAATAAAATCAATAGTGAACATTCATGTAATTTTACTACTGTTGATTTATGGTGAGATTGGTTACGGCCGCTCACCAGTACATATGTGGCAATGTACTAACCCTCGTCTCCACAGGTGTCGGAAACCTAGTGGATAATCATAGACGCTGAAGGCTTGATGTCCGACTCTTTAGAAGCTTCGTACATCTTGAAGTTTCCACTTGAAGAAGAAGGCATTTTACTGAAGGTGGTTATTGCCGCATTATTAATAAAGGATATGATGTATGGAACAAGTTGTATCTCATTTCAATATTTCTACAATGTTGTAGCCAAGTTTGGCATTTATCTCGCTGTTGAGAGCCTTATGTTTTATGCAATGTAATTTCAAAGATATCAATAAAGAACTTATTTCAGATAATATCGTGTTGCCAAAACTTCTTTATCAACCGCTGCAAATCTCCATTCAAAATGTCTCTTTTATAAAGGAACACGAGCACGCCTTGTACAAGTGCAATTCCAGACTTGTACGGCATCACGTCTTAGCGAGACGAACGATTCGGCGTGAATCTAAGCGGAGGCGAACGATTCCCCGAATCGGGGAGTGACAGTTTGGTATCAGAGCACGGCTTTACGTCCTTGGGAATTTCTTGGTTTTAAGATTTCGAAAATGACACAGCTTTATCGCTTCTCGAACAACTTTGGTTTTAAATGTCCCGTGAAATGTTCCATATAATAGTCCATAAATATATTATGAGACTAACAAGCTCCTCTGTTTTGCAGAGATGACAAAGGCGGGTACAACGAACAACGCGAGTAGCTCAATGGTGGTAGCCTCACCCTATGGAGAGGAGCTGGCTATGATGGAGAGCCAGCAGAGGCAAAACCGCAAAGCAATTCGAGGCCCAACAGAAGCAGCTAGATACCCTGCAACAGTTGGTCCGAATAATGGTAAACAATGGGGCTCAAGGCACTCCAGTCTCCCGAGAGAGCGAATTTGTGGAGGCAGAGGAACCCCCGACAGCTAAGAAAACACTCACTGCTGTGGCCGACATTACAAAGTTTAAGAAGATCTGCAACAAAGAATTCAAGGGACAGAAGAAGCCACCATTGCTATGGATTGGCTAGTTGAAGTGGAAGATCACCTGGAAGCTTGTGTATTGTTGGATCTAAGAGGGTCTCGTGTGTGAACTACTGCTGGTTTCCAACGCACACTACTGGTGGCAAAGTCAGAAAGAATTCTTTCGGAGTGAATGAACAACGAAAATTACTTTGGCTGATGTTCCGCTCGGCATTTCTGGCTCAGTACTTCTCTTCGACTGAGCAGCGAGCTAAGGAATTGGAGTTCCAAGCTCGAGCAGGGGAATTGACGGTGAAGAGTATGAGACAGAGTTTTCGAGACTGTCTCAATATGCAATTACGAAGTTTACTGACGAAGCATCTAAGGCTCGTCGGTTTGAGCAGGGCTTGAGGCCTGCTCTGAAGGCTCAAGTTGTGGTTCAGAAATATAAGACTTTTCAGGAGTCTTATGAGCACGCGAAGGAATTGGACCCACACTATCCTGCGACGGTGCTAGTGCAAGCGTCGGTATAGAATCTGCATAACAAGAGACCGAACAACGGAGGCAGATATGAGGTGCCTAAGCGTCAGAATCACGGTGGCTTTCAACGACCCAACCAGGGTGGACCATTCTGCGACAAGGTCGCAACAAAGGGCACTTCGCTAACGAATGTCAGGTGCTAGATGGTGGATGCTTCAAATGTGGTCGCATGGGCCACGGATTCAGAGACTGTCCAGGGAGGGGCCACCAGAACCCTCCAAGGCAGCAGCATCACCAACAGTATCAACAGAATCGTGGACAGGCACCACGACCCCATCAACCACAACAGAATCAGAGGCCCGGTGCCCAGGGCCGAGTCTTTGCATTGACTCAGGATGAAGCATTTGTATCAGATACTGTAGTGACAGGTATATTATTATTTAATGGCATTCCTGCACGTACTTTATTTGATTCTGGTGCTTCACATAGTTTTATATCTAAAGACTATGTTAAGGAACATGAAATAAAAAAACAATGTTGGATATATATCTTAGTGTTAGTACTCCATCAGGAGTGGAGATGCCTACAATGATATGTAGGGATGGTTATATGTATCGGAAAGAGAAAGCTATCATTAGATGTAGTCGAGCTAGATATGAAAGATTTTGATATCATTCTGGGAATGGATTGGTTAAGTGCATGTTGTGCAACGATTGACTGTGCGAAGAAGCGAAGAAGCGAGTATGTTTCGCCTACCTGGGGAACATAATTCTCTTACTCGGCCAGTTCGTCGGCGAAGGCTTCGATGGTGATTTCAGCTACTACGGCCCGACGATTGCTTCATTCTGGCTGTGAAGGGTACCTTGCTTCTGTTCGAGACACACGCAAGAATGGTGCAGACTTAGCTAACACTGAAGTCGTGGCAGAATTTCCTGATGTGTTTCCTGACGAGATACCCGAATGCCTCCGGACCGAGAGATTGAATTCACTATCGATATATTTCCAGACGCTCGTCCGATCTCAAGGGCTCCGTATAGGATGGCGCCTGCTGAATTAAAGGAACTCAAAGTGCAGCTACAAGAATTATTAGACAAGGGATACATCAGACCCAGTGTTTCACCATGGGGTGCTCCGGTGCTTTGTGAAGAAGAAAGATGGATCGATAGCGGCTGTGCACGACTACCGTGAGCTAAACAAAGTTACAATTCAGAACAAGTACCCGTTGCCTCGAATAGACGACCTCTTCGATCAGTTGCAAGAGGCGTCTGTATTTTCAAAGATTGATCTTCGTGCAGGCTATCATCAGTTAAAGATCAAACCCGATGATGTTAATAAGTCTGATTCCGAACCAGATACGGATACTATGAATTCTTGGTCATGCCCTTCGGATTGACCAATGCCCCTGCCGCTTTCATGGATATGATGAACAGAGTCTTCCGGCCCTTTTTGGATAAATTTACGGTCGTATTCATCGATGACATCCGAATCTACTCGAAGAGCAGAGAAGACCATGCAGAACATTTGAGGACAGTGTTACAGACTCTACGGGAAAATCAGCTCTATGCCAAGCTGAGCAAATGTGAGTTTTGGATGAGTAGGTGTCGTTCCTAGGGCACGTTATCTCGGCAGAAGGTGTGTCCGTTGACCCAAAGAAAATTGAAGCCGTAGTGGATTGGAAGCAACCCACGTCGGCAAGCGAGATCCGAAGTTTCCTCGGCTTGGCAGGCTACTACAGGAAGTTTGTCAAGAATTTTTCAAAAGTGGCAGCGCCTTTAACTCGGCTAACCCAGAAGGGAGTTGTATTCGATTGGACTGATGAGTGCGAGGCTTGCTTTCAAAATCTGAAGCAACGTCTCGTATCAGCTCCAATCCTTACACTTCCAGACGGCGTCGAGGGATTCCAGATATACAGTGATGCGTCCGGATTGGGTTTGGGATGTGTGTTGACTCAGAGAGGGAAAGTGATATCGTACGCCTCGAGACAGCTTAAGCCGCACGAGAAAAATTATCCAGCGCATGATTTGGAACTGGCAGCGATAGTGTTTGCATTGAAATTGTGGTGGCACTACTTGTATGGAGTGGCTTGCGAGATCTTCACGATCATAAAAGCCTGAAGTACATCTTTACCCAGAAAGATTTAAATTTGCGAAAGACGTTGGTTGGAGCTTATAAAAGATTACGACTTGATGATTGCGTACACCCCAGAAAAAGGCAATGTGGTGGCGGACGCGTTGAGTCGGAACTTTGTGGGATCGCTTAGTGTTGGCAAGCGAATACTGGAGGAATTAGAAAACATGGGAATTGAGCTCCAGATTCGTGGCCGAAATGCACAATTGGCTCAACTTCAACTTGAGCCGAGTTTGTTAGAAAAGATAAAGACGGCACAGAGGATGGATGAGTTCTTGATTAAGATTGGCGGAATATTAGAAAAGGGTGAAGCCAGCGACTTCACTAGGCACGAGGATGGATCATTGCGACTCAAGGGGAGGCTATGTGTCCCGAAGGATGAAGAACTCCGAAAAGAAATCTTGACGGAGGCCTACTATGCCAAGTATTCCTTACATCCGGGAAGTACAAAAATGTATAAAGATTTGCGCATGACCTTCTGGTGGCACGGCATAAAACGAGATGTGGCCCTCTTTGTCTCGCGATGCTTAGCGTGTCAACGAGTCAAGGTAGAACACCAGAGGCCCGGCGGGGAGATGCAGAACCTCGCGATCCCAGAATGGAAGTGGGATCATATAACCATGGATTTTATAGTTGGCTTGCCGAAGACGCAGCGGGAGAATGATGCAATTTGGGTCATCGTTGATCGATTAACCAAATTGCACATTTTTTGCAATAAAAACCACTTGGAGCATCGACCGATTGGCTCAGCTATACTTGGATGAAATTGTCCTACTGCATGGAATGTCGGCATCAATAGTGTCGGATCGGGATGGGCGATTTGTATCGTTTCTAGGTCAGTTTACATGCTGCCATGGGAACACAATTGAAATTTAGTTTGCATACCATCCTCAAACCGATGGCTAGACCGAGAGGGTGAATCAGATTTGAAGACATGCTACGGCTTTGTGCTATTGATCTGAAAACTAGTTGGGACACTCACTTGCCGCTAGCAGAATTTGCCTACAACAACAGTTACCAGTCAAGTATAAATGGCTCCGTATGAAGCATTATACGGGCGAAGGTGTCGGTCTCCGATTTGTTGGATGAAGTCGGTGAACGACAGGTACTTGGTCCGGAGATGGTGGAACAGGCCGTCGAAAGGTCCGCATGATTCGGGAGAAGTTACGTATGGCACAAAGTCGGCAGAAGAGTTATGCGGATACTCATCGACGACCATTGGAATTTATGGTGGGCGATCACATATTTCTGAAGGTGTCACCGATGCGCGAAGTTATGCGATTCGGTGCGAAGGGGAAGCTAAGTCGAGATTTGTTGGCCCGTTTGAAATTCTTAAGCGAGTCGGCCTTGTCGCCTATCTGATCGCGTTGCCACCGGCATTGGATGGAGTGCACGACATCTTCCATGTTTCCTAACTACGGAAGTATGTGCACGATCCAAGCCATGTGGTAGACTTCGGTCCGTTAGGGCTAAGAGCTGACTTGTCTTATGTGGAGGAACCCGTGCAGATCTTGGATAGGAAGGAAAAAATCTTGCAGAACCGAGTTGTTATTTGGTTCGAGTGCTTTGGCGAAATCATTCCGTCGAAGAGTCGACGTGGGAACTTGAGACGGATGTGAAGAAAAAGTTTCCTTTTTGTTTGACCTAGGTGGGTTTGTGTTTAAGTTTCGGGGACGAAACTTTTGTTAGTGTATTAATATGTAATGCCCTGAATCCGTTGCGGAGCACGGTGCGGGCTAGCGGCCGAATGGCCGAGTCGGATGAGAATTGGGGAAACTTTACCAGGATCGCGGGATAATAAATTGAGATCCTTTCCTCATTATGGATTGGACTCTTTTGAAATGATGCCCAAGATGCAGTGGCGCGCGTCTTGGGGGAAGAGTTCTATATAAGAGTCGCTTGCCCCGAGACCGTTGCCCTGCTTGTTTTGATGTCGCTTTTGCTGTTGTTTTGTGTACGTTTTCGTGATTGTTTTCGATGAATATTTTCATGGATTTACTTTCACTGTCTACGTATTTCATATCGAATCACTGAGAGAAAGAGAAAGTATGCTGACCAGACGTTGGTGCCAATGCAGGTGCTAACGCAGTGAACCGAGCTTGACGTTACGTGGAAGACCACTTTCTCTCGGCAATTCACCAACAAGTGAGTGGCTTTGATCCTTCGACGATCCTTGATCTTCGCGCATAACAATGGTAGACTTGTTATTGCGTTCGGTGCTTAATAAAATATGCCTAGTAATAATACGGGAAAGATAATGAAAGATAAATTATCACATGCATGGCTAGGCTTATGTTATAAATCGAATGATGCTCGTATGCTATATGAATTGTTTAACAGGTGATGCAAAGATCCAAGTATTGGGCGGTAAGTATATCAGACTTCGGTTCGAAAGAATGAGTTAAACATGAATAGTCCCTTGGTTGGATGAACGAATATGCGAGCCTATGGCTCAAAGTAAGATGGTAAGATGGCAAGTTGGAAAGATAGGAAAATGGCAAGATAAAATGAGAACTACGACTATGTGTGGAAGATGCTATTATCATGCATGTCATGTCCCTTATTAGTTAAGTTGTATTGCATGCATGGTCATGGACAACTTGTATACAAGGTAGTTCCTCGAACGGTACTTCGAGGCCACGGAACCGATTCGGCCTAGGAGGAACGCCGTGCTGAAGTAGTAGCACAGTGCTGAAGTAGTAGCACGGTCTTTCGGGAACCTTCCGGATGTGCTAGCTACCCACCGATGAAGGAAAGCCGTCCGACCAAGATGTCCCAGATGGCGTGTAGTCAGTGACCTTTATATAGACAGGTGGCATAGCTAACAATGTCTTATGCAGGCAGAGTAAGTGGTATTCATAAATATTTACAGGGATGGCTATCGACCGTGGGTAAGATACACCAAATTGGTGATCAATATGAATTGCTTATGTTAGAACAACAAATTGCTTATGTTTCTAACATCACTATGCTCCTTATATTTCTATCAAATATATGAATTGTTAATGGACCCTGAGGCAAGAAGATAGAAAGAATACAAATCAATAGTGAACATTCATGTAATTTTACTACTGTTGATTTATGGTGAGATTGGTTACGGCCGCTCACCAGTACATATGTGGCAATGTACTGACCCTCGTCTCCACAGGTGCCGGGAACCTAGTGGATAATCATAGACGCTGAAGGCTTGCTGTCCGACTCTTTAGAAGCTTCGTACATCTTGAAGTTTCCACTTGAAGAAGAAGGCATTTTGCTAAAGGTGGTTATTGCCGCATTATTAATAAAGGATATGATGTATGGAACAAGTTGTATTTATTTCAATATTTCTGCAATGTTGTAGCCAAGTTTGGCATTTCATCTCGGCTGTTTGAGAGCCTTATATTTTATGCAATGTAATTTCAAAGATATCAATAAAGAACTTATTTCAGATCATATGTGTTGCCAAACTTCTTTATCAACCGCTGCGATTCTCCATTCAAAATGTCTCTTTTATAAAGGAACAGGAGCACGCCTTGTACAAGTACAATTCCAGACTTGTACGGCATCACGCCTTAGCGAGGACGAATAATTCGGCGTGAATCTAAGCGGAGGCGAACGATTCCCGAATCAGGGCGTGACAATTTGATTGGTTGAAGATGATCCGGCGATCTCACTTGGTGTACCGGTTTGAAGATGAATGCTATCTGGAGCCTTATCTTCTAGCCGTTTTGCACGCCCATTCGGCTATGACCAATTCCATGTAGGACACCATAACGTGCCTACAGGGAAAAGGTTATTTGATCGATGGAGCCCGGGCTTGGGCTTACTATAATGCTCGGGACACGAGGATGACGTTTTCAATACCGCTAAAGAGCGATCATGGTCCTTGCATGCTATATACTTATTCGCTCTTCTACACATCAGCGAATACCTTTGCTGAGAATTTCAACTTATCAGATAGCTTTACGACAGCAACGCGATTAAAGAAGGGAGCATCTGTTGTGTTGGCTCCTGGTAATGATGAAGAGGATGAGTCAGTTGATGCACCGCTGGAAGCTTCGAGGGAAGCCAACTTCCCTGAAGAAGTCAACGAGCCACTGCACGTCTCCTTGAAGGTTGTCAGATCTCCAATCAAGGAGAGGAAGAAGAGGAAGACGGAAGAACCTTCTTCTCCAGTTTCTAAGAGGAAAATTGTCTTAGAATCCTTAGAAAGGGTCACTACCCGGTCCTCAGAGACAACACATTCTTGAATGAGGTTCCCTAGCTTATTAGCGACAACGACAATATCAGGTTAGAACAGCCTTCTTCCGAGTAAGAGGTGAAAGATGTCGTCTGGGCCCTCGACGAACACAGTACGCCCGGTCCAAACGGGTTCTTGGGGGTATTTTTTCGCTCATGCTGGGATATTATCAAGGTGGATATCCACCAGGGCGTTCTTGCATTCCTCCAGGGAGCGACTTAACCTAGAGCCATCTAGAGCAACAATCTTATCCTTATCCTGATGAAAGACAACCCGGAGACTTTTTACGATTTTTGTCCCATCAATCTTTGTACCTTCACCAACAGATAATTTCCAAGATCATCGCATCCCGCATGTCAAGTCTTCTACCCAAGATCATCTTGGAGGAGAGAGAGTGGCTTTGTCCAAGGGAGGAATATCTAAGATAACATCATGTTGGCCCAAGAGTTAATTTCCTGCATGAAGCTTCCAGAAAGAGGGGGCAACATAGTCATCAAATTGGACATGAAGAAAGCTTATGACAGACTGGATTGACAATTCATGTTCTGGATTTTCAGAGCCTTCGAATTTTTAAAACCTGGACCAACATCGTTTGGAGATCGATCAGCAACTCGTGGTTCTCTACGGCCATCAACGGTTAAGCCGACGGGTTCTTCAAATCGAGCCGCGGAGTCAGGCAAGGAGATCCTCTATCTTCCACCATCTTCATCATAACGGCGGACGCTTTGAGTATAAACCTTAACAAGATGGTGAGCACCCCCAACTTCCAGCACTATCATATCGCCAACGGATGCCCGATCGTCACCCACCTGGCATTCGCTGATGATATCCTCATTTTCTCTTCCGAGGACGCCGGGTCGGTGAGTTTTGTCCACAACATGCTTCAGAGATACGCCAGATGCTCGGGCCAGAAGGTCAACCCGGACAAAAGTGTTATCTACACCCACCACAAATTCAAGAGAGAGAATATAGCGAGCCTCTCCAACATCACCCCCTTCCCCATCAAGCATCCCCCATTACACTACCTCGGTTGCCCTCTTGTGTACGGTAATCTAACGTCGGGATTTTTGAAGACCTGATCAAATGCATCAGGAGAAAACTTGAGGGATGGCATAACGCTACCCTATCTCCAGGGGGCAAGATGATCCTTATCAATCACGTCCTCACATCCATTCCCATCTACACCTTGGCCGCTTGTCCCCACCCAAGAAAGTGCTATCTTCGATCGTAAGTATCTTTAGCAACTTCCTCTAGGGGCATAGCGCGACAACGACAATCATCATTGGGCTAGTTGGGATACCATGGCTTGTCCTACCGAGGAGAGGGCTGGGATTCACCAAAATTTCCCACATCGTTAATGCCTTCTCATAAAACTATGGTGGAAGCTTCGAACGAGTCACAACCTTTGGACCAGGTTCATGAAGGCCAAATACTTCAAGCACATCCACCCGTCGACGACCATCTCTAACAGCAGATCCTCCACGGCTTGGCGACGTATTCTCAGCGGCCGGTCTCTCGCTGAACCCACGATTCGCCTTTAGTTGGGTGGCGGCTATTCATCGCCATTCTTGGAATATTGGGTTGGAGACTCTTTGCTTCCCAACCTTTAGTCACTCCTAGGAACAACACCATCAACGACTTGTGGGACCCCTCAGATAACAACTGGAATTGGAACAAGATCAGAGTCTGGACAGGGCTAGAGGCAGTCGACTGCATCCGTCACAGCGGACAGACGATCTGATCGGGAGCAGATGAGCTCCGGTGGTCGCCCTATTACCAAAAGGTGTGAAGCTTATTGGTTGTAGATGGATAATTAAAAACTAAAAAGGTGTCGAAGGGTAATTTGGAGAGGTATAAAGTACGTCTTCTAGCTAAAGGCTTTATTAAAAAAGGATTGATCAATTTGAAAGAGATTTTCTCTCTGATTTCTTAGAAAGACTCTTTTAGAACAAATCATGACACTTTTAAAATTTTGATATTGAGTTACATCAAATGGATGTCAAAATGACATTTCTTAATGGTAACATTGATGAACAATTTATATGGTACAGTAAACTTTGTATTGGAAAACTCAAAGAATATGGTTTTTAAATTGACAAAATCTATTTATCAACTCAAGTAAGCTTCTCGTTAATGGTACCACGAATTTCACCAAGTGGTTACCTCGTTTTGTTTTGAGATAAACATTGTTGATGATTATGTGTACAACAAGTTCAGTAGAAGTAAACACAATATTTTACTTTTGTCTATTGATAAAGTACTTATTGCAAACCAGGTGACACTATCACTAAAGGAGACAATTTTGTCTCAATTAGTGCCCTAAGAATAGCCTTAAAATGGAAGAAAAATGCAATAGATTCCCAGTTCATCAGTTATAGGGAGTTTAATGTATGCTTAAGTGGGTACGTGTCCGAATATTACGTACATAGTTGGGATGTTAGGCAGATATTTAGCAACCCTGACTGGATCACTAGAAACCAACCAAACGAGTTACTTAAGTAATTTATATAGAACAAATTAAAGATTTATGCTATTTATAGGAGATCGGATAATTTGGATATCATAAGGTATTTTGACTCCGATTTTGCTAGATGCCAAGACAACTGCATATCCATTAGGTTGTGTTTACCTGTTGGCTGGTGGAAATATATCTGGGAATAGTGTCGAATAGACACTCATAGCTTCTTCTACCATGTCAGCAAAGTTTACTACATGCTGTGAGACATCAAATTAAGAAATATGATTGCAAAATTTTGTCACTGGGTTGCGTATACAAGAGGGTGTTTAAAGACTATTAAAATTATAATGAGACAATAAATAAGCAGTACTATATTCCAATAACAACAAGAGCTCGTATAAGTCAGTATATTGACATAAAGTTCCTAATTATGAAAGAAAGAATTTAGAATTGTCAAGTGTCCATATAGCATATTAGGACAAACTCCATATTAGCGGATCCGCCCACAAAAGTGTTATCACCTAAGGTCTTTCATGAGCACACTTCTCATATGGGTTTTATCTTATTTGAGGATATGACAATATAGTAGGAGTTTGTGTTTTATGTATTTTTGTGCTATATATTTGGATTTGGACACATTTACATATTTAAGTTTTTAAATATTTTTTGATCAAATATATGAAAATTTTAGTTAAAATTATATAATCGAGTCTGGTTTGGTTTGGGTCCAGTCAGATATGGTTGAATTTTGGTTTCAAGTCAAAATTGGATCGTGTCAAGGTTTGGTTGATCAAGGTTCAAGTTGAATTCGAGTCTGAGTCGAATTAGGTGAGGTATGGGTCTAATCGGATTGAGTTTGAGTCTGGTTAGGATCAGGTTTTGGCCAAGTCAGATCCAAATCTATTTTCGATGTTGATTGAGAATAATTTGAAAGACCTCAATATTATCATTATTCCTGTTAGACGGAATTAAGAAATATCATCTCTAGTAGTATTCTTTCATACGAAAAATAAGATGACCAACTGGATAAGCTATTTCCAGAAATATTTGATTGGACTAGTAAATTATTTCCAGAAATCTCTGATTGGACTTAACACAACAATATAGATGGAAATAAGAAAGATTACTTAACACGACAATATAGATAAAAATAACATATTTTGTTTGTATTACCAGATACCAAATAGCCGATCAACAAGATCAAGTTTATCAACATTATTTTTTTAAATTTTTTTATAATCATCCATCTCTATTCTTTATAATAAGGCTAGGAAACGGCTCAAAAATGAGCAGTCCAAGCCGTATCTATATCATCCACATTATTTTATTTAAATTATGGATTATTTCTTCCGTTTATTTGGTGGAAGGTGGGGGCAGAGGGCCCAATAGGCATGCAATGCAGCGTGCACAAAGTCCCGTGCATATCACCGGCATCTCAAAAAAAATACTGATAAGAAAACTAAGTTTTTCTCCTTTTTTTACGCTCAAAATATATATGTTTTTAAAAACTAAAATTTAAATTAAAAACGTTAAAAAACTAA
>JANAVB010024600.1:1194169-1300010 GCA_029216955.1 Iris pallida | reverse complement strand
AAAATACATATATATATAACACACACACACATTATATATATTATTATATAGACACATTATACATAAAGCAAAAAGCTATATATAAACAAATGGTAGAATATTAGGAAATAAAGACCAACGATAAATTTCCACATGTCCAGAATACCATATTACTGATATAAACTCAGGAAATATCAGTTAAAACTCAAGAAATCGAAATATCACAAATTCGATCAAATTTGAATTGAAGGAAAAACCCGAAATCCACGTTAAGACCCAAAACGCAAAATACTCCAAACAAACTCACGAAACTTGGCAAATACATTGGTCTCGACACGTGGGACGTGCTCGGGTACTCCCGTGGGTCGAAACCGTGTCCGTGTCCAGAGAGTGCGTATCGGAAACCGATACCGCGTGTCGAAGAGGGTGTTCTCGCTCGATTGCGCGTCACACGCACAACAAGAAGCCTCGTGCTCGTGCACACGGCTAGGTAGGCTCACGGGGTAGGTCTAGGACACGTCGACACGACACGAAGTTGCAGCGACGCTGTTTGCAAAAACAAAAAGTTCTTTTTATTTCATAAACTTTGTAAGAAGATTACAATTGAATTCTGGAAAAGTACAACTATAGGAATCCAATCTGAAGACGATCGCTTTATCCCTTGGACGATGTGAACTTTGAAGACGATAGCCTCTGAAGAATGCAGCAGCACTTGGGCAAGAACTCATGATCTCTCTGATGATCTTGAATGATCTGATCCTGATAATGAAGGACTTGAAACTCTATTTATAGAGTTCTGGAAAATGACTAATTAGTAGTTATTTCTGGATTGCGCAAGCTGGATTGCGCAGGCATTGGATTGTGCAAACAGCAAACTGCGCTGGCAGTTACTCGATCGTGGCTCAATTGTATTAGACGCGTGGCATTGTTTGATTAAAATGCGCATGGTCGTGTACAGACGGTTGCCACATGGTGAGCAATTGATGGCATGTAGGCCACATATAAAATGTCAGTTATCTTGATGGATTGCGCCACTTGAACTGCGCTAGCTTCAGATTGCGCTGGCTGTACAGCTGTCCTCGAGCGCTGTGCTGCACAAGAAACGAAAGGACTCCTCGTTTATCAGGCTGTCAGCTGTCAAAAGATCGGATTTTTGTCAGGTAATGATGACGTTGCCACGTCAGCATAGGCGCCTGGATGTTAGCACGGTTCGGCCTCGCGCAGTTGATTTGTTGCTCAGTCTGTCTCCTGCGCAGTTCATTTGAAGGGTGCACAATTTAATTTTCATTTCCTTTTTGATGGGTGCAACTTGATTTTTAGGACCTACAAGACCCCCTTCAAAGTTTTGGAAATTTGAAAATATTCAAAGTTTCGAAATACTTTGAATTTCGAATTTAAAATCAAGTTGCGCAAGTGGCGCTTTGACTGCGCGTTTGGAGGAATCAGCTCCGACTTTTATGGCACAATCTGAGGTGACTGTTACACTTCTGAAAACTATAAATAGTTTCCATTCTCGTTCTGTCAACCTTTACTTGCTTTTGATTTTCTGAAGAGATAGAAGCTTCCCTCCTACTCTGACTACTTCTCCTTCCTCTCGCCGTCGACATTAATGGCTCCAAAGCGAACTGCCACCGAGAAGGGCAAGGCTCCGGCGGAACCCTCGACTCGTGTTGCGCCACGAATATCTCGCCATGAGATTGGCCACCCAGCGCTGCAAGGTAGATGACAAACTCGATCGAAACACTTTTTAGGGTTCTTGAAATTTTCGAACCTTCATACCTCTCTCTTTTTAGAGATTGATGGTATTGCGCCGTCCTGTTTAGGGTTTTGGTTGCATACACAATAGTTTTTATTTTTGTGAAAACTATATTCTTACGCAATCGGTTGGAAAGCGCTGGCAGATGTTCGGCGCAATCCATTGATTTGCGCAAGTCGGTTGAGCTAGCGCAAACTGATGCCTTGCGCAAGTGGGTTAGCGCAACCTGATGTCTTGCGCAAGTGGATGTGTTGGCGCAATTGGATACTTTGCACATGTGGGCTGCATTGGCACAATCTGATGCTTTGCACATAGCGCAATTTGATGAACTCTTTTTAAAGAAACTTTATGATTTTGCATGTACTGATATTTATCTCTTTATTTGATGCAGTTAAACTCAGGGAAGATCCCAATTATGAGGTCTTTGCAGGATCTTTGGCTGAGCCTGAGTTCAAAGAGGATCTTTTTCATGTGACATATCCTCAATATGTCTTGCCGTCATCTCGGCAAGCCATCCTGATGGCACAAGATAATAAAACTCTGCTGTGTTTGATGAACGGGCAGCCACTCCAAACTGCAGACACAGTTACTCATAAGAAGCGGTTGTTCCTGTTCGGTGAGGCTTTTGACAAGAACTCTCAGCCTAGACCTCGCATAGAACAGAGACTTTTTCAAAGAGGCAAGAAGATGATACTTCTACCGGAGATTTCCAGATGCCTTCCTCTATCTCGCTATGCTTTTGCGAGCTTTCCCAGAAGGATGGAATGGGATATAACTCCACTTCAGCAAGCCCGAACGGGGAATATCTGTGTGAAGAAGGGGCCGAACAGCAAAAACATGTTCTACAGTTCCTCTGAGCGTCACAGCTCCCTACTCAGAGGACTGAAACCCGGTTGCATCCCACCGAAAAACTCTTCCCTGCTGCAACCAGTCAGAACTCCGATATTCGTAAATGAGTTTGTGAAGGTTGACGAAAGGTATCCAGACCAAGATATTCGATTGACAGGTCTTATGAATCCGGATAACAAGAGATGGATCTGTATAGCCAATTGGATATTGGCTCAATTTGAAGACCGACTTAAGGAGAATGAGCTATACCAAGCGGTATATGCCACCGTTTATGGTTTCCCGCCTAATCCGCATCTATTCCTTGCATTGGCGGAGAGATACAACTACAGAACGGGGACTTTTATGATACCCTATGGAGAGATCGGATTGGCTTTTCACGAGATGAAGTACATCTCTAGCCTGCCAATGGAGGATATCCCCTATGAAGAATTTGTCCCGACCAATGATGAGTTGGACAAATTACGCCAAGAGAATGCTGACATGGTGACTGTCTTTGAAGAGCTGCTATGCCACTACAAGATCTGTTCCTTGTACTACACGAGTGGTACATCCGGCACCTGCTACTCAAACAAATGGTTGCCATATCTCTTTCTCAACCATATCATTGAGAAGAAGACCAAGGAGCACGATAACTGCAAACCCACCTTCTTCAGACCACTTAGCCACAGCGAAGTGATAGGGTTGATGGAAGAGAACAAATATATGGATATCAAGATCAAGGATGATCTCCAATGTCCTCCTTTCAAGGAAGAAGACATTATTGAAAGCTACATGAGGCTGGGCTACAGGCCCATGTCGAAGGAAGCCCAGCTGGCGGATTTTCTCACTTATTGGCTTCGACGATACGTCGTTCCTGGTGCCAGCACCGTCGATCGCTTTCATCGAGGCGTACTATTTGCTGCTGCCCGCTTAGTCTTCGGCTACCGGATGGATCTATTGTCAGTGATGACTAGCAGAGTGAATGCTGGCCTCCGTCTTTTTGTCGATCAAATGCTTCGAGGAAAGGACGAGAAAGGAAGCTTTCCTCGGCTGGAGCTACCATACACATATTTGTTCGGATGGCTGCTTCTGTACTATCCTTCACTGATGAACCCCGATATGGGGGCGGTGAGCGGCAGCTTCTTGAGGAGATTCTCCAAAAGTAAGTAGATATATACCACTTTAAGAGATTGCAGGCGCGCTCTGAATCTCGAAAAGGGATGGAACTTCTATTGTGTTCCAGCTGGCTATGAGCATATGTCTACCAACCTTGTCGACTCTGGGAGGGCACAGCCTCTTGGCCACACAATTTTTGTAATGCCCTGAATCCGTTGCGGAGCACGGTGCGGGCTAGCGGCCGAATGGCCGAGTCGGATGAGAATTAGGGAAACTTTATCAGGATCGCGGGAAAATAAATTGAGATCCTTTTCTCGTTATGGATTGGACTCTTTTGAAATGATGCCCGAGATGCAGTGGTGCGCGTCTTGGAAGAAGAGTTCTATATAAGAGTCGCTTGCCCCGAGACCGTTGCCCTGCTGGTTTTCGATGTCGCTTTTGTTGTTGGCTTTTGTGTGAGTTTTCGTGATTATTTTCGATGAATGTTTTCATGGATTTACTTTCACTGTCTACGCATTTTATATCGAATCACTGAGAGAAAGAGAAGAAGTATGCTGACCAGACGTTGGTGCCAATGCAGGTGCTAACGCAGTGAATCGAGCTTGACGTTGCGTGGAAGACCTCTTTCTCTCGGCAATTCACCAACAAGTGAGTGGCTTTGATCCTTCGACGATCCTTGATCTTCGCGCATAACAATGGTAGACTTGTTATTGCGTTCGGTGCTTAATAAAAGATGCCTAGTAATAATACGGAAAAGATAATGAAAGATAAATTATCACATGGCTAGGCTTATGTTGTAAATCGAATGATGCTCGTATGCTATATGAATTGTTTAACAGGTGATGCAAAGACCCAAGTATTGGGCGGTAAGTATATCGGACTTCGGTTCGAAAGAATGAGTTAAACATGAATAGTCCCTTGGTTGGATGAACGAATATGCGAGCCTATGACTCAAAGTAAGATGGTAAGATGGCAAGTTGAAAGATGGGAAAATGGCAAGATAAAATGAGAACTACGACTATGTGTGGAAGATGCTATTATCATGCATGTCATATCCCTTATTAGTTAAGTTGTATTGCATGCATGGTCATGGACAACTTGTATACAAGGTTGTTCCTCGAACGGTACTCCGAGGCCACGGAACCGATTCTGCCTAGGAGGAATGCCGTGCTGAAGTAGTAGCACAGTGCTGAAGTAGTAGCACGGTCTTTCGGGAACCTTCCGGATGGGCTAGCTACCCACCGATGAAGGGGAGCCGTCCGACCAAGATGTCCCAGATGGCGTGTAGTCAGTGACCTTCATATAGACAGGTGCATAGCTAACAATGTCTTATGCAGGCAGAGTAAGTGGTATTCATAAATATTTACAGGGATGGCTATCGACCGTGGGTAAGATTTACCAAATTGGTGATCAATATGAATTGCTTATGTTAGAACAACATGAATTGCTTATGTTTCTAACATCACTGTATGCTCCTTATATTTCTCATCAAATATATGAATTATTAATGGACCCTAAGGCAAGATAGAAAGAATACAAATCAATAGTGAACATTCATGTAATTTTACTACTGTTGATTTATGGTGAGATTGGTTACGGCCGCTCACC
This sequence comes from Iris pallida, assembly GCA_029216955.1. NCBI lineage: Eukaryota > Viridiplantae > Streptophyta > Magnoliopsida > Asparagales > Iridaceae > Iris > Iris pallida. The sequence continues at coordinate 1,294,723 of JANAVB010024600.1, read as the reverse complement.
AGTACATATGTGGCAATGTACTAACCCTCGTCTCCACAGGTGTCGGAAACCTAGTGGATAATCATAGACGCTGAAGGCTTGATGTCCGACTCTTTAGAAGCTTCGTACATCTTGAAGTTTCCACTTGAAGAAGAAGGCATTTTACTGAAGGTGGTTATTGCCGCATTATTAATAAAGGGATATGATGTATGGAACAAGTTGTATCTCATTTCAATATTTCTACAATGTTGTAGCCAAGTTTGGCATTTTATCTCGGCTGTTTGAGAGCCTTATGTTTTATGCAATGTAATTTCAAAGATATCAATAAAGAACTTATTTCAGATAATATCTGTGTTGCCAAAACTTCTTTATCAACCGCTGCAAATCTCCATTCAAAATGTCTCTTTTATAAAGGAACACGAGCACGCCTTGTACAAGTGCAATTCCAGACTTGTACGGCATCACGTCTTAGCGAGGACGAACGATTCGGCGTGAATCTAAGCGGAGGCGAACGATTCCCCGAATCGGGGAGTGACAGTTTGGTATCAGAGCACGGCTTTACGTCCTTGGGAATTTCTTGGTTTTAAGATTTCGAAAATGACACAAGCTTTATCGCTTCTCGAACAACTTTGGTTTTAAATGTCCCGAAATGAGATGTTCCATATAATAAGTCCATAAATATATTATGAGACTAACAAGCTCCTCTGTTTTGCAGAGATGACAAAGGCGGGTACAACGAACAACGCGAGTAGCTCAATGGTGGTAGCCTCACCCGACCCTATGGAGAGGATGCTGGCTATGATGGAGAGCCAGCAGAGGCAAAACGCAAAGCAATTCGAGGCCCAACAGAAGCAGCTAGATACCCTGCAACAGTTGGTCCGAATAATGGTAAACAATGGGGCTCAAGGCACTCCAGTCTCCCGAGAGAGCGAATTTGTGGAGGCAGAGGAACCCCCGACAGCTAAGAAAACCACTGCTGTGGCCGACATTACAAAGTTTAAGAAGATCTGCAACAAAGAATTCAAAGGGACAGAAGAAGCCACCATTGCTATGGATTGGCTAGTTGAAGTGGAAGATCACCTGGAAGCTTTGGGTATTGTTGGATCTAAGAGGGTCTCGTGTGTGAAACTACTGCTGGTTTCCAACGCACACTACTGGTGGCAAAGTCAGAAAAGAATTCTTTCGGGAGTGAATGGAACAACGAAAATTACTTGGCTGATGTTCCGCTCGGCATTTCTGGCTCAGTACTTCTCTTCGACTGAGCAGCGAGCTAAGGAATTGGAGTTCCAGAAGCTCGAGCAGGGGAACTTGACGGTGAAGGAGTATGAGACAGAGTTTTCGAGACTGTCTCAATATGCAATTACGAAGTTTACTGACGAAGCATCTAAGGCTCGTCGGTTTGAGCAGGGCTTGAGGCCTGCTCTGAAGGCTCAAGTTGTGGTTCAGAAATATAAGACTTTTCAGGAGTCTTATGAGCACGCGAAGGAATTGGACCCACACTATCCTGCGACGGTGCTAGTGCAAGCGTCGGTATAGAATCTGCATAACAAGAGACCGAACAACGGAGGCAGATATGAGGTGCCTAAGCGTCAGAATCACGGTGGCTTTCAACGACCCAACCAGGGTGGACCATTCTGCGACAAGTGTCGCAACAAAGGGCACTTCGCTAACGAATGTCAGGTGCTAGATGGTGGATGCTTCAAATGTGGTCGCATGGGCCACGGATTCAGAGACTGTCCAGGGAGGGGCCACCAGAACCCTCCAAGGCAGCAGCATCACCAACAGTATCAACAGAATCGTGGACAGGCACCACGACCCCATCAACCACAACAGAATCAGAGGCCCGGTGCCCAGGGCCGAGTCTTTGCATTGACTCAGGATGAAGCATTTGTATCAGATACTGTAGTGACAGGTATATTATTATTTAATGGCATTCCTGCACGTACTTTATTTGATTCTGGTGCTTCACATAGTTTTATATCTAAAGACTATGTTAAGGAACATGAAATAAAAATAACAATGTTGGATATATATCTTAGTGTTAGTACTCCATCAGGAGTGGAGATGCCTACTAACATGATATGTAGGGATGGTTATATATGTATCGGAAAGAGAAAGCTATCATTAGATGTAGTCGAGCTAGATATGAAAGATTTTGATATCATTCTGGGAATGGATTGGTTAAGTGCATGTTGTGCAACGATTGACTGTGCGAAGAAGCGAGTTATGTTTCGCCTACCTGGGGGAACATAATTCTCTTACTCGGCCAGTTCGTCGGCGAAGGCTTCGATGGTGATTTCAGCTACTACGGCCCGACGATTGCTTCATTCTGGCTGTGAAGGGTACCTTGCTTCTGTTCGAGACACACGCAAGAATGGTGCAGACTTAGCTAACACTGAAGTCGTGGCAGAATTTCCTGATGTGTTTCCTGACGAGATACCCGGAATGCCTCCGGACCGAGAGATTGAATTCACTATCGATATATTTCCAGACGCTCGTCCGATCTCAAGGGCTCCGTATAGGATGGCGCCTGCTGAATTAAAGGAACTCAAAGTGCAGCTACAAGAATTATTAGACAAGGGATACATCAGACCCAGTGTTTCACCATGGGGTGCTCCGGTGCTATTTGTGAAGAAGAAAGATGGATCGATACGGCTGTGCATCGACTACCGTGAGCTAAACAAAGTTACAATTCAGAACAAGTACCCGTTGCCTCGAATAGACGACCTCTTCGATCAGTTGCAAGAGGCGTCTGTATTTTCAAAGATTGATCTTCGTGCAGGCTATCATCAGTTAAAGATCAAACCCGATGATGTTAATAAGTCTGCATTCCGAACCAGATACGGATACTATGAATTCTTGGTCATGCCCTTCGGATTGACCAATGCCCCTGCCGCTTTCATGGATATGATGAACAGAGTCTTCCGGCCCTTTTTGGATAAATTTACGGTCGTATTCATCGATGACATCCGAATCTACTCGAAGAGCAGAGAAGACCATGCAGAACATTTGAGGACAGTGTTACAGACTCTACGGGAAAATCAGCTCTATGCCAAGCTGAGCAAATGTGAGTTTTGGATGAGTAGTGTGTCGTTCCTAGGGCACGTTATCTCGGCAGAAGGTGTGTCCGTTGACCCAAAGAAAATTGAAGCCGTAGTGGATTGGAAGCAACCCACGTCGGCAAGCGAGATCCGAAGTTTCCTCGGCTTGGCAGGCTACTACAGGAAGTTTGTCAAGAATTTTTCAAAAGTGGCAGCGCCTTTAACTCGGCTAACCCAGAAGGGAGTTGTATTCGATTGGACTGATGAGTGCGAGGCTTGCTTTCAAAATCTGAAGCAACGTCTCGTATCAGCTCCAATCCTTACACTTCCAGACGGCGTCGAGGGATTCCAGATATACAGTGATGCGTCCGGATTGGGTTTGGGATGTGTGTTGACTCAGAGAGGGAAAGTGATATCGTACGCCTCGAGACAGCTTAAGCCGCACGAGAAAAATTATCCAGCGCATGATTTGGAACTGGCAGCGATAGTGTTTGCATTGAAATTGTGGTGGCACTACTTGTATGGAGTGGCTTGCGAGATCTTCACCGATCATAAAAGCCTGAAGTACATCTTTACCCAGAAAGATTTAAATTTGCGACAAAGACGTTGGTTGGAGCTTATAAAAGATTACGACTTGATGATTGCGTACACCCCAGAAAAAGGCAATGTGGTGGCGGACGCGTTGAGTCGGAACTTTGTGGGATCGCTTAGTGTTGGCAAGCGAATACTGGAGGAATTAGAAAACATGGGAATTGAGCTCCAGATTCGTGGCCGAAATGCACAATTGGCTCAACTTCAACTTGAGCCGAGTTTGTTAGAAAAGATAAAGACGGCACAGAGGATGGATGAGTTCTTGATTAAGATTGGCGGAATATTAGAAAAGGGTGAAGCCAGCGACTTCACTAGGCACGAGGATGGATCATTGCGACTCAAGGGGAGGCTATGTGTCCCGAAGGATGAAGAACTCCGAAAAGAAATCTTGACGGAGGCCTACTATGCCAAGTATTCCTTACATCCGGGAAGTACAAAAATGTATAAAGATTTGCGCATGACCTTCTGGTGGCACGGCATAAAACGAGATGTGGCCCTCTTTGTCTCGCGATGCTTAGCGTGTCAACGAGTCAAGGTAGAACACCAGAGGCCCGGCGGGGAGATGCAGAACCTCGCGATCCCAGAATGGAAGTGGGATCATATAACCATGGATTTTATAGTTGGCTTGCCGAAGACGCAGCGGGAGAATGATGCAATTTGGGTCATCGTTGATCGATTAACCAAATTTGCACATTTTTTTGCAATAAAAACCACTTGGAGCATCGACCGATTGGCTCAGCTATACTTGGATGAAATTGTCCTACTGCATGGAATGTCGGCATCAATAGTGTCGGATCGGGATGGGCGATTTGTATCGTGTTTCTAGGTCAGTTTACATGCTGCCATGGGAACACAATTGAAATTTAGTTCTGCATACCATCCTCAAACCGATGGCTAGACCGAGAGGGTGAATCAGATATTTGAAGACATGCTACGGCTTTGTGCTATTGATCTGAAAACTAGTTGGGACACTCACTTGCCGCTAGCAGAATTTGCCTACAACAACAGTTACCAGTCAAGTATATAAATGGCTCCGTATGAAGCATTATACGGGCGAAGGTGTCGGTCTCCGATTTGTTGGGATGAAGTCGGTGAACGACAGGTACTTGGTCCGGAGATGGTGGAACAGGCCGTCGAAAAGGTCCGCATGATTCGGGAGAAGTTACGTATGGCACAAAGTCGGCAGAAGAGTTATGCGGATACTCATCGACGACCATTGGAATTTATGGTGGGCGATCACATATTTCTGAAGGTGTCACCGATGCGCGAAGTTATGCGATTCGGTGCGAAGGGGAAGCTAAGTCCGAGATTTGTTGGCCCGTTTGAAATTCTTAAGCGAGTCGGCCTTGTCGCCTATCTGATCGCGTTGCCACCGGCATTGGATGGAGTGCACGACATCTTCCATGTTTCCTAACTACGGAAGTATGTGCACGATCCAAGCCATGTGGTAGACTTCGGTCCGTTAGGGCTAAGAGCTGACTTGTCTTATGTGGAGGAACCCGTGCAGATCTTGGATAGGAAGGAAAAAATCTTGCAGAACCGAGTTGTTTATTTGGTTCGAGTGCTTTGGCGAAATCATTCCGTCGAAGAGTCGACGTGGGAACTTGAGACGGATGTGAAGAAAAAGTTTCCTTTTTGTTTGACCTAGGTGGGTTTGTGTTTAAGTTTCGGGGACGAAACTTTTTGTTAGTGTATTAATATGTAATGCCCTGAATCCGTTGCGGAGCACGGTGCGGGCTAGCGGCCGAATGGCCGAGTCGGATGAGAATTGGGGAAACTTTACCAGGATCGCGGGATAATAAATTGAGATCCTTTCCTCATTATGGATTGGACTCTTTTGAAATGATGCCCAAGATGCAGTGGCGCGCGTCTTGGGGGAAGAGTTCTATATAAGAGTCGCTTGCCCCGAGACCGTTGCCCTGCTTGTTTTTGATGTCGCTTTTGCTGTTGTCTTTTGTGTACGTTTTCGTGATTGTTTTCGATGAATATTTTCATGGATTTACTTTCACTGTCTACGTATTTCATATCGAATCACTGAGAGAAAGAGAAGAAGTATGCTGACCAGACGTTGGTGCCAATGCAGGTGCTAACGCAGTGAACCGAGCTTGACGTTACGTGGAAGACCACTTTCTCTCGGCAATTCACCAACAAGTGAGTGGCTTTGATCCTTCGACGATCCTTGATCTTCGCGCATAACAATGGTAGACTTGTTATTGCGTTCGGTGCTTAATAAAATATGCCTAGTAATAATACGGGAAAGATAATGAAAGATAAATTATCACATGCATGGCTAGGCTTATGTTATAAATCGAATGATGCTCGTATGCTATATGAATTGTTTAACAGGTGATGCAAAGATCCAAGTATTGGGCGGTAAGTATATCAGACTTCGGTTCGAAAGAATGAGTTAAACATGAATAGTCCCTTGGTTGGATGAACGAATATGCGAGCCTATGGCTCAAAGTAAGATGGTAAGATGGCAAGTTGGAAAGATAGGAAAATGGCAAGATAAAATGAGAACTACGACTATGTGTGGAAGATGCTATTATCATGCATGTCATGTCCCTTATTAGTTAAGTTGTATTGCATGCATGGTCATGGACAACTTGTATACAAGGTAGTTCCTCGAACGGTACTTCGAGGCCACGGAACCGATTCGGCCTAGGAGGAACGCCGTGCTGAAGTAGTAGCACAGTGCTGAAGTAGTAGCACGGTCTTTCGGGAACCTTCCGGATGTGCTAGCTACCCACCGATGAAGGAAAGCCGTCCGACCAAGATGTCCCAGATGGCGTGTAGTCAGTGACCTTTATATAGACAGGTGGCATAGCTAACAATGTCTTATGCAGGCAGAGTAAGTGGTATTCATAAATATTTACAGGGATGGCTATCGACCGTGGGTAAGATACACCAAATTGGTGATCAATATGAATTGCTTATGTTAGAACAACATAAATTGCTTATGTTTCTAACATCACTGTATGCTCCTTATATTTCTTATCAAATATATGAATTGTTAATGGACCCTGAGGCAAGATAGAAAGAATACAAATCAATAGTGAACATTCATGTAATTTTACTACTGTTGATTTATGGTGAGATTGGTTACGGCCGCTCACCAGTACATATGTGGCAATGTACTGACCCTCGTCTCCACAGGTGCCGGGAACCTAGTGGATAATCATAGACGCTGAAGGCTTGCTGTCCGACTCTTTAGAAGCTTCGTACATCTTGAAGTTTCCACTTGAAGAAGAAGGCATTTTGCTAAAGGTGGTTATTGCCGCATTATTAATAAAGGAATATGATGTATGGAACAAGTTGTATCTTATTTCAATATTTCTGCAATGTTGTAGCCAAGTTTGGCATTTCATCTCGGCTGTTTGAGAGCCTTATATTTTATGCAATGTAATTTCAAAGATATCAATAAAGAACTTATTTCAGATCATATCTGTGTTGCCAAACTTCTTTATCAACCGCTGCGATTCTCCATTCAAAATGTCTCTTTTATAAAGGAACAGGAGCACGCCTTGTACAAGTACAATTCCAGACTTGTACGGCATCACGCCTTAGCGAGGACGAATAATTCGGCGTGAATCTAAGCGGAGGCGAACGATTTCCCGAATCAGGGCGTGACAATTTTTGATTGGTTGAAGATGATCCGGCGATCTCACTTGGTGTACCGGTTTGAAGATGAATGCTATCTGGAGCCTTATCTCTCTAGCCGTTTTGCACGCCCATTCGGCTATGACCAATTCCATGTAGGCAACACCATAACGTGCCTACAGGGAAAAGGTTATTTGATCGATGGAGCCCGGGCTTGGGCTTACTATAATGCTCGGGACACGAGGATGACGTTTTCAATACCGCTAAAGAGCGATCATGGTCCTTGCATGCTATATACTTATTCGCTCTTCTACACATCAGCGAATACCTTTGCTGAGAATTTCAACTTATCAGATAGCTTTACGACAGCAACGCGATTAAAGAAGGGAGCATCTGTTGTGTTGGCTCCTGGTAATGATGAAGAGGATGAGTCAGTTGATGCACCGCTGGAAGCTTCGAGGGAAGCCAACTTCCCTGAAGAAGTCAACGAGCCACTGCACGTCTCCTTGAAGGTTGTCAGATCTCCAATCAAGGAGAGGAAGAAGAGGAAGACGGAAGAACCTTCTTCTCCAGTTTCTAAGAGGAAAATTGTCTTAGAATCCTTAGAAAGGGTCACTACCCGGTCCTCAGAGACAACACATTCTTGAATGAGGTTCCCTAGCTTATTAGCGACAACGACAATATCAGGTTAGAACAGCCTTCTTCCGAGTAAGAGGTGAAAGATGTCGTCTGGGCCCTCGACGAACACAGTACGCCCGGTCCAAACGGGTTCTTGGGGGTATTTTTTCGCTCATGCTGGGATATTATCAAGGTGGATATCCACCAGGCGTTCTATGCATTCCTCCAGGGAGCGACTTAACCTAGAGCCATCTAGAGCAACAATCTTATCCTTATCCTGATGAAAGACAACCCGGAGACTTTTTACGATTTTTGTCCCATCAATCTTTGTACCTTCACCAACAAGATAATTTCCAAGATCATCGCATCCCGCATGTCAAGTCTTCTACCCAAGATCATCTTGGAGGAGCAGAGTGGCTTTGTCCAAGGGAGGAATATCTAAGATAACATCATGTTGGCCCAAGAGTTAATTTCCTGCATGAAGCTTCCAGAAAGAGGGGGCAACATAGTCATCAAATTGGACATGAAGAAAGCTTATGACAGACTGGATTGACAATTCATGTTCTGGATTTTCAGAGCCTTCGAATTTTTTAAAACCTGGACCAACATCGTTTGGAGATCGATCAGCAACTCGTGGTTCTCTACGGCCATCAACGGTTAAGCCGACGGGTTCTTCAAATCGAGCCGCGGAGTCAGGCAAGGAGATCCTCTATCTTCCACCATCTTCATCATAACGGCGGACGCTTTGAGTATAAACCTTAACAAGATGGTGAGCACCCCCAACTTCCAGCACTATCATATCGCCAACGGATGCCCGATCGTCACCCACCTGGCATTCGCTGATGATATCCTCATTTTCTCTTCCGAGGACGCCGGGTCGGTGAGTTTTGTCCACAACATGCTTCAGAGATACGCCAGATGCTCGGGCCAGAAGGTCAACCCGGACAAAAGTGTTATCTACACCCACCACAAATTCAAGAGAGAGAATATAGCGAGCCTCTCCAACATCACCCCCTTCCCCATCAAGCATCCCCCATTACACTACCTCGGTTGCCCTCTTGTGTACGGTAAATCTAACGTCGGGATTTTTGAAGACCTGATCAAATGCATCAGGAGAAAACTTGAGGGATGGCATAACGCTACCCTATCTCCAGGGGGCAAGATGATCCTTATCAATCACGTCCTCACATCCATTCCCATCTACACCTTGGCCGCTTGTCCCCACCCAAGAAAGTGCTATCTTCGATCGTAAGTATCTTTAGCAACTTCCTCTAGGGGCATAGCGGCGACAACGACAATCATCATTGGGCTAGTTGGGATACCATGGCTTGTCCTACCGAGGAGAGGGCTGGGATTCACCAAAATTTCCCACATCGTTAATGCCTTCTCAATAAAACTATGGTGGAAGCTTCGAACGAGTCACAACCTTTGGACCAGGTTCATGAAGGCCAAATACTTCAAGCACATCCACCCGTCGACGACCATCTCTAACAGCAGATCCTCCACGGCTTGGCGACGTATTCTCAGCGGCCGGTCTCTCGCTGAACCCACGATTCGCCTTTAGTTGGGTGGCGGCTATTCATCGCCATTCTTGGAATATTGGGTTGGAGACTCTTTGCTTCCCAACCTTTTAGTCACTCCTAGGAACAACACCATCAACGACTTGTGGGACCCCTCAGATAACAACTGGAATTGGAACAAGATCAGAGTCTGGACAGGGCTAGAGGCAGTCGACTGCATCCGTCACAGCGGACAGACGATCTGATCGGGAGCAGATGAGCTCCGGTGGTCGCCCTATTACCAAAAGGTGTGAAGCTTATTGGTTGTAGATGGATAATTAAAAACTAAAAAGGTGTCGAAGGGTAATTTGGAGAGGTATAAAGTACGTCTTCTAGCTAAAGGCTTTATTAAAAAAGGATTGATCAATTTGAAAGAGATTTTCTCTCTGATTTCTTAGAAAGACTCTTTTAGAACAAATCATGACACTTTTAAAATTTTGATATTGAGTTACATCAAATGGATGTCAAAATGACATTTCTTAATGGTAACATTGATGAACAATTTATATGGTACAGTAAACTTTGTATTGGAAAACTCAAAGAATATGGTTTTTAAATTGACAAAATCTATTTATCAACTCAAGTAAGCTTCTCGTTAATGGTACCACGAATTTCACCAAGTGGTTACCTCGTTTTGTTTTGAGATAAACATTGTTGATGATTATGTGTACAACAAGTTCAGTAGAAGTAAACACAATATTTTACTTTTGTCTATTGATAAAGTACTTATTGCAAACCAGGTGACACTATCACTAAAGGAGACAATTTTGTCTCAATTAGTGCCCTAAGAATAGCCTTAAAATGGAAGAAATGCAATAGATTCCCAGTTCATCAGTTATAGGGAGTTTAATGTATGCTTAAGTGGGTACGTGTCCGAATATTACGTACATAGTTGGGATGTTAGGCAGATATTTAGCAACCCTGACTGGATCACTAGAAACCAACCAAACGAGTTACTTAAGTAATTTATATAGAACAAATTAAAGATTTATGCTATTTATAGGAGATCGGATAATTTGGATATCATAAGGTATTTTGACTCCGATTTTGCTAGATGCCAAGACAACTGCATATCCATGTTAGGTTGTGTTTACCTGTTGGCTGGTGGAAATATATCTGGGAATAGTGTCGAATAGACACTCATAGCTTCTTCTACCATGTCAGCAAAGTTTACTACATGCTGTGAGACATCAAATTAAGAAATATGATTGCAAAATTTTGTCACTGGGTTGCGTATACAAGAGGGTGTTTAAAGACTATTAAAATTATAATGAGACAATAAATAAGCAGTACTATATTCCAATAACAACAAGAGCTCGTATAAGTCAGTATATTGACATAAAGTTCCTAATTATGAAAGAAAGAATTTAGAATTGTCAAGTGTCCATATAGCATATTAGGACAAACTCCATATTAGCGGATCCGCCCACAAAAGTGTTATCACCTAAGGTCTTTCATGAGCACACTTCTCATATGGGTTTTATCTTATTTGAGGATATGACAATATAGTAGGAGTTTGTGTTTTATGTATTTTTGTGCTATATATTTGGATTTGGACACATTTACATATTTAAGTTTTTAAATATTTTTTTGATCAAATATATGAAAATTTTAGTTAAAATTATATAATCGAGTCTGGTTTGGTTTGGGTCCAGTCAGATATGTGTTGAATTTTGGTTTCAAGTCAAAATTGGATCGTGTCAAGGTTTGGTTGATCAAGGTTCAAGTTGAATTCGAGTCTGAGTCGAATTAGGTGAGGTATGGGTCTAATCGGATTGAGTTTGAGTCTGGTTAGGATCAGGTTTTGGCCAAGTCAGATCCAAATCTATTTTCGATGTTGATTGAGAATAATTTGAAAGACCTCAATATTATCATTATTCCTGTTAGACGGAATTAAGAAATATTCATCTCTTAGTAGTATTCTTTCATACGAAAAATAAGATGACCAACTGGATAAGCTATTTCCAGAAATATTTGATTGGACTAGTAAATTATTTCCAGAAATCTCTGATTGGACTTAACACAACAATATAGATGGAAATAAGAAAGATTACTTAACACGACAATATAGATAAAAATAACATATTTTTGTTTGTATTACCAGATACCAAATAGCCGATCAACAAGATCAAGTTTATCAACATTTTATTTTTTAAATTTTTTTATAATCATCCATCTCTATTCTTTATAATAAGGCTAGGAAACGGCTCAAAAATGAGCAGTCCAAGCCGTATCTATATCATCCACATTTATTTTATTTAAAATTATGGATTATTTCTTCCGTTTATTTGGTGGAAGGTGGGGGCAGAGGGCCCAATAGGCATGCAATGCAGCGTGCACAAAGTCCCGTGCATATCACCGGGCATCTCAAAAAAAATACTGATAAGAAAACTAAGTTTTTCTCCTTTTTTTACGCTCAAATATATATGTTTAAAAATTAAATTTAAAAACGTTAAAAAACTAAAATTTAAATTTAGTTAAAATTGAAAATTATTAATTTTTAAAAATTGCTTAACAAATATATATTTAAATATATTTAAATATTTGAACTATTTTTAACTATATAATAAATAAAATTATTTTACGTGCAACGCATGTGAATTTACTAGTATTATTAATAAAAAAAGTTATACTATTCTTATGAAATCCTAATAAGACTAAAAAAATAGTGTTTACTTGAAAAATCAACCACAATAAAATAAAGTTAAAATGATTCCAAAATTTGTTGAAAATATTTAAAACAATAAACCTAACATTGTATTAAAGTTTGAGTCAAGAGAATTTGGCTCATATTAGGAGCAAAGTTCTTGTCCTGCATAGTTAATAAGTTTCTTTATGTCAGGCCTACTTAGAACTAGATTTCTATGTATAGACGCATGTCATTCTATATATGTAATGGGGTCTAGGGTTTCTTGTGTGAGAGATTACTGTGCTCAAAGAAAGTTGGTGAGGAGCCACCAATAGGTTGAGAGAAAGGAGAGAAGAAATAGAGAGATTGGAGAAGATATAAATGGAATTTCTTAGATATTCTTATATGTAATCTCTGGAAAAAAAAAATTAGTTTTTTTTGGGTACTTTCTCTAGTATTATGTAGTACGAAGTTGTAGTTATCTTTTAAAGCATTTTAACCTTATTTAGTAGTGATCTCGTTCTTTTCATAATTTATTTTATTGATTAGAATTTTTTTAGTTAATTTTTGTGTCTTTTTCTTGAAATTTTGTGATTTTCATTTTTCTACACGAGTCAACTACCGTATTTGGTGTGCACACACATATTGAAAAGTAATTTTTGTTTTTAGTTTAAAAAAAATCAAGTAGATATCAAACCTAAAAAATATGAGAATTTCACAAAAAATAATTGCTTCTTTTGCTCCATAAGAATTGTCCCCCTTGCTAATTGTCCTACTTCCATCTCTGTATAACAAATTAAAGTATCAAACTACTAACTTTAACTGGCTAATAGTTGAAGTCATCAAACAACAAATTTTATTGGCTAATATTACTACTTACGACTTTGAAATTAAAGTAATCAAACTGCAACTTTGACCGGCTGTTTCTTATTGTGCCGGTTTAGGACTGCTACATAAAAAAAATGGTTGTCCTGTTCATGTTTTATTTTTTTAAAAATAAATGTGCGGACTTTATGTCAGCATTTGCTATATTTGATGAAATGACCAATTGGAGTAGTGTGACTTGGTGTGCAATGTTGAGGAAGACTTTGGTGGAGGAAGACTTTGTCCCAATAATGTAACCTTTAGAGCATCATTAGTAAGGCCTATCACATATTATAGATTCTACGTTCAAAATATAGGAACTCATTTTGTAGAATAGTAAGTCTCATCCTAGTTTCAATTTCTATATTTTTGGTCTCATTTCACCCATGGAAGCTATAGGTTGAGCCTTCCAATTTTTACATTCTATATTGTCGGAACTCATTTCTTAGAATAGTAAGTCCTAGTTGGAGCCCAATTTTCTACATTCTAGATTTTATATTATTTTTTTCCTACATTAATTTTTGACTATACAATTTTTGTGACCGGAGCATACTTTATCTTTTTCTACTATTTTTGTGCAAACCCAAACCATTTTACATTTACTTTTTTTTTCGAAATTTTGGACTCCAAATTGTATTGAAGAGTTCCAACTACTAATCTGCTCATACGTCTCCATCGTCGTATCAACAGCAGGAACGCTAGACGGGCGAGCACTCTCATTAGGCCTAGAACTACTCGTCCCAGGAGATATGCCACGTGACGTCGTCCCAGCAGGCCCAGCTACTGTCCGATATGTCGGAGTAATCGGCGACGAGGATCCAGAGCCGGTACCAGTAGGAGGTACCGAAGGAAAACCCCATCCTCTAGCAGTACCTGTAGGAAGTACTGGAAGATCATGACCTCGTCGTCCCCCTTTTCGAAACGATCCACGACGACCTGCCATACCTGATAACAACATATGATAATACAACAAATAATAAAGACTAGAAATATAAAAGTACAACAAAGATAAGATAATAACCAAGACAACATATGATGATACATTCTACAATAAACATCTAGGTCCAGATAATATATTCTAGAAGAAACATCTAAGTTCAGATAAGTATATCTCTCTCAATCATCTTCAGAATAATCATCTTGTTCGTCTACCTCGACCTCATCTTCCTCTTCCTTCTCATCTTCACTTTTATTTCCGCCTTCGTCTGCTTCGTCTTCCTCTTCGGATAATTCTAGATCTTCTAGATTATGTGTCGTGTAATGTGTAACTTTCGTGGAGTCCACATCGACAATATTGGTTACAAGAGGTAGCTCGTCCTCCTAGTAAGATTTTTTGTCAACATCAAAAGTATCTCTAGCTTTAGTCTTGCATACTGCCCACCAGTCAGACTTCGTTGCTCCCCGTCTCGGATAAGCTGTGAAGTACACAAGCTGAGCCTGAGTTGATAGGACAAACGGTTCGTAGCCTTGATATCTACGCTTGTAGTTTATATCCACAAGACCATGCTTGTCAATTTTCCAACCTTGATTTTCAATCGGATCGAATCATTCACACTTGAACAACACGATCTTTGCAGGTTCTCTGCCATTATTATATGACGACTCCACAATCTCTCACAAGATGCCAAAGAAATCATTTTCTGGATCGACGTCTTTGTAGTTTGAAGACTTGATACACAAACAACTGTTCTTCTCGATATGCATGATATCAAGGTTATGTCTAATCAGATTGGTGCTCCAATATGGAAGATCCCAGAATATAGTCCTCTTCGTCCAGTTATGAGTGCGACCAAATCCGTCACACTTGTAGCCCGTAGCAGGCTGCTTAATAGCTCTTGGTAAATCTTTTACCTCTTTCCATATCGTGTATCCGGGCCACCTTGGAGGGGGATTAGCCTTCTCCACAACGCCAGCACGAAAAGCATTCATGTTCCTCCGGTACGGATGATCCTTCGGCAGGAATTGTCGATAAAAATCGAAGAAGCACGGTTTGCCTTCGTGTTTCAAACAGAAAGCCTTAGTATTGTCCATGCAATACGGACATGAAAGACGACCATGCGTGCTCCATCCAGATAATATTCCATAGGCCGAAAAGTTGTTGATGGTCCACATAAGTGCTGCCCACATCTGGAAATTTTGTTTTCTAGATACATCGTACGTGATGGAACCTACTTTCCACAGATGATTCATCTCATCAATCAATGGCTATAAATATACATCGATGTTCCTTTTCGGATTGTTCGGACCTGGGATAATAACGGTGAGGAACATATACGGAGTCTTCATGCACATCCAATACGGTAGATTGTACGGGGTGACGATCACAAGCCAACACGAATACTGGGATCCCAAAAGTCCTAATGGGGTAAAACCGTCGGAGCAGAGACCCAATCTGACATTACGTGGATCGGAAGCAAAATCTGGATACTCTCGATCAAAGTGCTTCCATGCTTCTCCATCAGATGGGTGATCCAACACTCATTCGGTATGTTCCCGCTTATGCCAACTCATGTTTTCTGGAGTTTCCTTCACCATAAACAACCGCTGTAACTGCGGCGTCAACGACAAGTAGTACATCGAAGAGGTAGGATTCCTGGCACCGACAGACTTTCCTCTACCACATGCCTTGTAGTGATCGACACCACAAAATCTGCAGGCGTCTTCATCCTTGTCGTCTTTGTAGTACAACATGCACCCGTTGCGACAGGCATCGATTTTTTCGTATCCCATCCAGAGCGATCTAACCATCCTCTTATACCGGTAGAGTCTTTAGGCAACTTCGCACCCTCAGACAATATTTCTATAAGCAACTCCATAAGACGGTTGTAGCAATCTTGCGACATGTTAAAATCGGACTTGATGCTCAACAATCTTGTAACCACCTCCAACGGTGAATGATCCTCACAACTAGGATATAATGGAGTCCTTGCATTCTCCAGCAACTCCATGAACTGTGCAGCATCGGGGTTCGGTGCCTCCTCAGGTGCATCATGATCATCCGAATCGAAACTAGGTCCGGCCACGTCAAAAACCATGTTCACCAACCCATCGTCGTAAGGAGCATTGTTGTGGACATCCACATAAGGCTCGTACTCCAATGCTAAAGACACAAGTTTTTCGTGCTCGCTCCACTGATAGTAATTCAGCGTGAAACCCTTCGAGTATAAATGATACGTGACATCCACTTCGGGATGATATTTCAAGTTGCGACATCTCACACACGGACACTTAATTTTGGTACTGTCCATGTACTGAGGGAACGCCTTGGCAAACTGCAGGAACTGGTGTACACCCTCTATGAATTCATCTCGCATACCGCACATGTCATCAGGATGACGGTTGTACATCCAAGTACGATTCTGCAGATAGTAACTCAGCTCTATAATTCTGTAAGATAGATACATCAAGGTAGTGAATGATATGCAAGTGTCAAAGCTTTGAAATAGTAGCTCAACCGAGGGATAGAGTTAATTAGAGGAAGTTACCGAAAAAAGTGAAGACCGACATGAACTAATGACGCACGAAAATGAGGGTCTCAAAGCTGAAACAAGTCAAGTTGTGCTTTGAAAAAAGAACTCTTGCAAGTTCTTTGTTCACAAAGCAAGCTATAAATAAAGAATACAGAACAAATATTGAGTTCGTAACTCAAGTATAGAGCATACAAGAGTCGTAAACTCGAGAGATGTTCTGCATTCGTTATATCTTGCTTTGTGCACAAAGAGCTTAACAAGAATAGAACATATCCAAAACACAACTTTACTTGTTACAACTTTGATCCCCAAATTCTCGTTTGTCAGTTCATACGGTCTACACTTTCCGCAGTATATGTACACATGACATTTTACGTTAAATGGTCAGAGATTATCGGTCATCTTCTTTTCGCATTGCTAACTTTTGTTTCGCGTGTTTGTGCGTACGGTGGTCAAAGATTATCGCGGTGGCATATCACCCGTGTCTTCATAAGGACGTCGCTACAATATTTCATATAGGGTTGGCTGCTCGATCGATTTCATTTTTTTACCCAAAATTTTCGTTCTCTCGCCTCCTTCCCCCTCGACGAGCTCCTCCCCCTCGGCGACCCCCTCCCCCCTCAGTGACCCCCTCCTTCATCGGTGCAGCGATCGCGGCGGCATATCACTCAAAGGCTGAGTTGTATAAGTCAAGTTTTAGGATATTAGTCCATATATTATGTATAGTCCAACTGTCACGTCCCAGAACCAGAATACTGGAGAGCGGGGGAATGACTCAGCCAGCTACGTATTACGGGTAGATGAATACCGTATAATACGATCAATGCTGTCTAACCAGACAAGGGGGTGCATACTACATAAAGGTCTCACTATGGTCACTTCACATCTATTGTCTCAACCATTCGAACAAGAAACAGTAATAGAGAACATGTAAGATAAAGCAGTAAGGCGTCCCAAACGCTCTGTCAAAATGTTCTTGATATCTGGCTTTACAAAACATAGCCAGATCTGATGTAGCAAAAATATACACAATTGTTATCAGCTGCAGTCTGACTTTAGTTACAATTATGTAAAAGTAAGTACAAGACGATCCGACTAACATGTCGGTGCCAAACGGCAAAGTATAAGGTAAATAACAAAACGAGCGGAGAAGTAAGAAACCCACTCGAGTCCTCCTGCGATCATCCCTCTAGTGTTGACCATCTTGGAGGTAGAAGTAAGTTGAGTCCTCGGGAAACGGCTCTAAATCTGGCCATGCAAAACCAGAGAGGTTAGACCTCTAACAGCAAGTACCGCAAGGAAGCACGATATGAGACATTAAACCAGTAATTAAGAGAATATAATAATAGATCTCTGCTTGCTACTGGGATTCACATAACATCACGACACTTCGAACCAACCTCCTAACCAAACAAGGACAGAAGTTGGCCCGTCATGTCCTGATGTTCTGATCATCTCAGTTAGGTAACAGAGTAGGTACAGTACACAAACAAATCAACTTAAACGGCCATCCAACTCCTACGGCTTACTACTGTGAGTTCCAAGTTATCCTGGAATTATGCAATAAAGATTTCTCAGTTCTTACTATGGACAAGCAAGGCTAGTCTATCCAATCAATCAATTGCGCCAATCATGAATTAGACGAGTCCCAGCGGGACGCCCGTCATCAATATACAATATACAATAATATAAGCAGATACCGCTCCCTGTCCGTGTGGCAGATTTGCAGTATCTGTGGGAACCAGCCGGCCTGTTGGGCACTAATAGTCCCAAAGAGGGCTGCCATGTAAGAACTCGAGAATCCATTCTCTCCATGTAATCATTATTTTATTTAACTTAATAGTCTCTACGTTGAGTGAAATCCCATGCCGTGGATCATGGTCATTCGGAATGAGTACTTTCGTACGGGGTACGATATGCACAACTCTACAACGATGCCCGTGCGGTTAGGTTGTAGGTCTTACATAGCGTAATGCAACAATCCAAACTAACCACGGAACAATCATGCCTTGACCATAAAGTACACATGCTTCTTTTATAGTAAAATAAATAAATAAATAAATTGAAGCCTGCATGTATGCCTGTATGTCAAGATTCGGGAATCGGCCAATCGATTATAGTAGTTCATACTTAATATGAACGTGTCTCATTCATTCATTTCAATAAGACGACTAGCCAGTCTCTTAGTTCCATCTAGGAACGCATGATCAATAATTAATCAAGATAACAATCAATGTTAAATAATGCCAAATTCGGAAAATAAATATTGGGAAATAAATAATGCTTGGGAAATAAAGAATCTCATGCGCTGTGGGAAATGATTGGGGAATAAATAAATCTCATGCAGTGTGGAAAATGATTGGGGAATAAATAAATCTCATGCACTGTGGAAAATAATTGGGGAATAAATAAATCTCATGCACTGTGGGAAATGTTTGGGAAATAAAGAATCTCATGCGCTGTGGGAAAGGTTGGGAAATAAATAATATCATGCGCCTGAGGGAAATGATTGGGAAATAATTAAACTCATGCGCTGTGGGAAAGGTTGGGAAATAAATAATATCATGCGCCTGAGGGAAATGATTGGAAAATAATTAAACTCATGCGCTGTGAAATAAGATTGGGAAATAAATAATCCATGCGCCTGAGGAATGAGATTGGGAAATAAATAATCTCATGCGCCTGAAGAATGAGATTGTGGGAAATAAATATCATGCGCTGTGGAATAAGATTGAGAAATAAATAATCCATGCGCCTGAGGAATGAGATTGTGGGAAATAAATATCATGCGCTGTGGAATAAGATTGAGAAATAAATAATCTCATGCGCCTGAGGAATGAGATTGTGGGAAATAAATATCATGCGCTGTGGAATAAGATTGAGAAATAAATAATCCATGCGCCTGAGGAATGAGATTGTGGGAAATAAATATCATGCGCTGTGGAATAAGATTGAGAAATAAATAATCCATGCGCCTGAGGAATGAGATTGGGAAATAAATAATCTCATGCGTCTGAGGAATGAGATTGGGAAATAAATAATCTCATGCGCTGTGGGAAATAAATATCATGCGCCTGAGGGAAAGGATTGAGAAATAAATAAACTCATGCGCCTTGGCTGTGGGAAGTGATTGGGAAATAAATAACTCATGCGCCTTGGCTGTGGGAAGTGATTGGGAAATAAATAACTCATGCGCCTTGGCTGTGGGAAGTGATGATTTGATGCGCTGTGGGAATAAAGATTCCATGCGCTGAGGAATGAAGATTTGATGCGGCTGTGGGAATAAAGATTTCCATGCGCTGAGGAATGAAGATTTGATGCGGCTGTGGGAATAAAGATTTCCATGCGCCTGAAGATTTCATGCGGCTGGGACTGTTCTTCTTCTCCGAATTTTCTGAGAACAGAACCATGGGAACCATGGAAGCCATTGCTTCCAAGCTTCATAAATCCTTCATCCCAAGCCCAAATATGGACTTCCATAGGTCAAAATTGGGTAGAACGAAATTCTCTACAACATGGAACCATCGAAACTTGAAGATAACAAAGTTTACTAGATCAAAACCTAAGAAATCCGAAAATGTATCAAACTTAGATCTACAACAAATAAGCCATGGAAATTGAAAATGCTAAGTACTAAAGAGACTTAGAATCAAATGAGAAAGATGATGGAACAATAAAAATGGGGATCCATCAAGAAGTAATTTGGCACTTGCCTATCTCTTCTAGGTTGGTGGGAGAGTTATGAGGAAGAAGAAGTGAAATGGAAAGAAGTAATGAAGAGAGAGAAATGGTTTTGGGCTTTAAATGAAGGGGTGGTGGTAGGTGGGAGTATTGGGCCGGGTCCAATGGGTTCATCCAAGGCCAACCCGCAAGCAAAGCAAAGAGGTAAAAGCAGAAAATAAATGCAGGAATAAAAGCAGAAAATAAAGTGCAGAAATAAAATTGCAGGAAATAAATTAACAGAAAATTAAAGGAATTTAAATACAGAACAATACATGATAAATATTAAATGAATACATTCCAGCAGTACTTGTATTTAGAATACGTATTCTGGGAACGGGAAGTGACATCTCTACCCTCCTTAGAAAAAATTTCGTCCTCGGAATTTCAGATCCAAGCATGATAGAAATATCGAAGCTAAACTAATCTAAGTATAAACAATTTAAGTAAGCAATCATTCTACAATGTCAATAGTATGTAACATATCTATGTTGAACATTCTATGATACCAAGCAATTCTACTTGTAAGGTGGCAGCATGAGGAGTTAAGACAATCAAGGTATACAGAAAGAGATATACCTTGTGAGTCAAACAGGTGCGGATACCGTGATCGGATATCATCCTCACGTTCCCACGTTGACTCTCCTAAAGAGTGATGACCCCAAGCAACCCGGACAAGGTTAATTGTTCGGTTCTTGAGTACCTTCTCTCTTCGGTCCAAAATAGACACAGGTTGTTCCTCGTAAGACAGGTTGGTACCAACAACCAGCTCAGAATGATCAAGGATATGGCTTGGGTCTGATACATACCTTCGCAATTGAGATACATGAAACACATCATGCACCTCTCGTAACGAAGGTGGAAGGGATAAACGATAAGCAACATCGCCTACCCGATCAAGAATAACAAACGGGCCCACGTATCGAGGACTCAACTTCCCGCGAATGCCAAATCTAATGACCCCACGGGTAGGTGAGATCCGCAAGAATACGTGGTCCCCAACAGAAAATTCTAACGGCCTACGATGCTGGTCTGCCCAATGACGATGCCGATCCTGCGCAACTCGAAGTCGCTCTCTAATTCCTTTAACCACTTCAACCGTCTAAACAATCAATTCTGGGCCTAGCATCTTTCTCTTCCCAATATCGTCCCACGCTAGTGGCGACCTACACTTCTTACCATATAGTGCTTCAAACGGCGCCATCTGGATACTGGCTTGATAACTGTTGTTGTATGAGAACTCGACCAAGTGTAGGTGGCTCTCCCAAGATCCTCCAAAATCTAGGGTGTAAGCTCGCAACATGTCTTCTAAAGTCTGAATTGTTCTTTCTGATTGCCTATCCGTCTGCAGATGGTAAGCCGTGCTAATTCTTAACTTGGTACCCAGACTATGATGTAAGCTCTTCCAGAAATGTGATGTAAAACGGGTATCTCTGTCTGACACAATGCTGACAGGGACTCCATGCTGTCTGACTATCTGCTGCATATATAATTCTGCCAACTTCTCCGTAGATTGACCTACTCTAAAAGGAAGAAAATGTGCCACCTTCGTAAGTCGATCTACGATTACCCAAATAGCATCCTTACCACTTGGGGATCTCGGTAAACCGGTCACAAAGTCCATTGTAATATGCTCCCACTTCCATTCCGGGATAGGAAGCGGTTGCAATAATCCAGCTGGCCTCTGCTGCTCTGCCTTCACTTGCTGACATACCAAGCAACGGGAAACGAATCTAGCTATCTCCCTCTTCATCCCGTTCCACCAGAAGTGCTGCTTGATATCTTGGTACATCTTGGTCCCTCCAGGGTGAATAGAATACTGAGAGTTGTGAGCTTCTGCCATAACCTCCTGTCTGATATCTCCACTAGACACACATAGACGTGACCCAAACCTAAGCGTACCATCTTCATGAATTGTCATCTCCTTCCTGAGTCCTGACTCACATTCTGCCCTAAGCTTCTGAATCCTTGGGTCCTGTGCCTGAGCTGCCTTGATCCTGTCTACTAAGTCGGATTGAACTTGTAGACTCGCCAGAACTCCTACATCACTAGGAAGTATAACCTCGATGCCCATCTCTTGAAGGTCTTCTAAGATATGCCTCTGTGTTGTTAACATAAATGCGCCGCCTCTCCTGCTGAGAGCATCTGCTACCACATTAGCCTTGCCTGGATGATACTGAAGCTCTACGTCGTAATCCTTGATCAACTCCAACCATCTTCTCTGCCTCATGTTCAATTCCTTTTGAGTAAAAATGTACTTCAGACTTTTATGGTCTGTGTACATGTCCACTCGATCACCATATAAGTAATGCCTCCATAGCTTCAAAGCAAATACTACTGCTGCCAACTCCAAGTCATGAGTCGGGTAATTCTTCTCGTGGTCTCGAAGCTGCCTAGATGTATATGCTATCACCTTCCCGTGCTGCATGAGGACACATCCAAGTCCTTTACCTGACGCATCACAATAAACAGTAAAACCTCCGGGTCCAACTGGCAATGTAAGAATAGGCGCTGATATCAACTTCTGCTTCAGATTCTCAAATGATGTCTGGCATTCTGCCGACCAGACGAATGGTACATCCTTCCGTGTCAAGCGAGTCATGGGTGCTGAAAGCCTTGCAAAGTCTGATACAAACCTTCTGTAATATCCTGCCAATCCCAAGAAACTCCGCACATCTGCTACGGTCTTGGGTACTGGCCAACTTTCTACTGCTTCTACCTTCTTGGGATCCACTGCTACTCCAGCTCCTGATATGATATGACCCAAAAATGAAATGTGATCCGACCAAAACTCATATTTGCTGAGCTTGGCATACAACTGGTTCTCTCTCAGAACCTGCAACACTTTTCTGAGGTGGTCTTCATGCTCCTCTTCACTAGCAGAGTATACAAGAATGTCGTCGAGAAATACAACGACAAACTGATCTAAGTATGGCATAAAGATGCGGTTCATCAAATCCATAAATATTGCTGGAGCATTGGTCAAACCAAACGGCATTACTAAGAATTCATAATACCCATACTTCGACCTGAATGCTGTCTTGGGAATGTCCTCCTTCCGAACCCTCACTTGATGATACCCTGAACGAAGATCTATCTTGGAGAAAACTCTGGCCCTGCTCAACTGATCAAATAAGTCGTCGATCCTGGGTAGTGGGTACTTGTTCTTCACTGTTGCCGCGTTAAGCTTCCTGTAATCGATGCATAATCTGGATGACCCATCCTTCTTTCCTACAAGTACTACTGGTGCTGCCCATGGTGACACGCTAGCTTGGATGAACCTCTTCTCCTTCAGTTCCTCTATGTGCCGATATACCTTAGCCTGCTCCGAGTCCGCCATTCTGTAAACTCGATCTGATATCGGTTTAGTTCCAGGTGCCAATTCTATACTGAACTCAATATCTCTAACCGGTGGTAGACCTGGAAGCTCTTCAGGAAATACGTCTAAAAACTCTTCAACTACCTTCGGAACTTGAACTTCTTCCATTGCCGTCACTACTCCCTGCTCTTGTTGAGTTGCTACTGATCTGACTAAGGTGAACCGCTTCGTGCCTGGAATATCAAAAGATACACTCCCTCTACGACAATCTATTGTCGCATGACTGTCTTTCAGCCAGTCCATGCCTAAGATAACGTCGAAATTTCCAACAGGAAATTCTATCAACCGGGCGGGTAAGGAATGCCCGCAAACTACAACGCTACATTCTAGAATAACTCTACTAACTCCTACGAGCCCATTACCAGTGAGTATATTCAACCTCCCTGGCAATGCCTCAAACTCCATTACTAGCCGTGTTGCAAATTATGCAGATATAAATGAGTGTGATGCTCCCGAATCAAACAATGCTACTGCGGGATAAGAGGCGACGAGAATGTTACCTGCCACAACATCTCCCGATGCCAATGCCTCTTCCAAGGACAGAGTGAATGCCTGCCCTCGACCTCCTTGCTGGTTCCCATGCTGCGGCCTAGCCTGGTGCTGCCGCTGGCCCCTGCCTTGGTGATGTTGCGGTGGTCTATGCTGGTGTTGTTGCATCGGCGGTCCCTGCTGCCGAAACATCTGAGCCTGCGTCATGAACGGGCGCTGTGCCAACGGCCTCACTGCTACCGCTGGTCCTCGATACTGTCCTGCCCCTGGTGCTGGCAGAGCAGGAAACTGTTGTACTGGTCCTCCTGACCTCGAATTCATGGGACATGTGGTAACCCGATGATATGAATTTCCACATATCAAACACTGCCCGTTCAATGTCTGGCACACATCTCTAGTGTGCCCTACCTTCCCGCAATAAGTGCAGCCTGCTGGGGATTGCTGGTTCTTCCTCTGATGCTGTTGCTGCTGCCTTGGTGGTACTGGTCCTCGTATCGCCATATCGTGGATACGAATGCCAGTGGATGGTGTTGTTGTTCGGGGTGCTGCTCCCCCTCCTCCTTCAATCTGACTGTGGGATCTCTTCTGACCCCCAGTCCTTACCGCAAGCCTCTGAATGGTGATCTCGTGCCTTCGAGTTGCTGTCAATACTTCATCAAAAGTTTGGTAATTGTGCCCCTCTATCAATTGCAAGAGCTCAAGATGAAACCCTTGCTGAAACCTCATAGCCCTCTGGCTCTCTGTTGCTACCATCTCTGGGGCGAACCTACTCAATCTGCAGAACTCTTATGCATAAGCATCTACAGTCTTGCCAGCCTGTCTGAGGTTGATAAACTTCTGTTGCAGCTCAAATTGCGCCACAACTCCATAGTACTTCGTCTTGAATCTTGCTGTAAAATTGTCCCAAGCCACAGGACGTCTGATGCCTACCTCCTCTGATTCCCACCAATCACGTGCGAGATCTTGAAGTAACAGCTTCACTAGATCCACACGTTCTTCTGCTG
Source organism: Iris pallida (assembly GCA_029216955.1). Taxonomy (NCBI): domain Eukaryota; kingdom Viridiplantae; phylum Streptophyta; class Magnoliopsida; order Asparagales; family Iridaceae; genus Iris; species Iris pallida. The sequence continues at coordinate 1,269,780 of JANAVB010024600.1, read as the reverse complement.
GCACCTTAGCTGCTGTCAGAATAGCCTCCATATCCTTAAGCCATGCATCTGCTGAAATGGCATCTTCCGTGCCCTCGAAACGGCGGAGGTTGTACTTGCAAAACCTGGCTGATGCTCCGGAATCTGTTCTCACTCCTCTTTCCAAAGCCGTCTGCAATCCTTGGTTGAGCAACACATTCTGCTCTTGCAACTGAGTGTGCATGCGCTGCTGGGCCAACATCTGATGTTGCTGAGTAGCCAACATCCCTCTCATGATCTCCAGAAGGGCTGGTGTGTCCACTTCCACTGGGGTAGGTAGAACTATTTGTGGTGTTGGAACCTCCGGATACTGCGGTCCAACTGCTGGTTCCACTATCACCTCTTCTTGAATAGCCTCTTGAGGTTGTACTGGCTCTTGTTGCTGACCAACCTGGTCAGGTTGCCCATGCTGCCCTTGTTGTTGTTGCCCAATCCTGACAGATGCGGACGAGGTGCCCCTAAGAAAAGGGACAAGAGAATAATCAAACGGTCGGACAGGGAAGGTCAATGAAGTCAAAGGATACCGAAATGTCAAGCTAGAATCGAGAATACGAATCAGGAGATCAAGGGGAAACATGTGTGATTGAGACATCCTATAAATTAAAACACCCCACAAGTCTGAAATCAGACCTGCATGGGCCACCACTAAAACCTTGTCACGCCCCAGAACCAGAATACTGGAGAGCGGGGGAATGACTCAGCCAGCTACGTATTACGGGTAGATGAATACCGTATAATACGATCAATGCTGTCTAACCAGACAAGGGGGTGCATACTACATAAAGGTCTCACTATGGTCACTTCACATCTATTGTCTCAACCATTCGAACAAGAAACAGTAATAGAGAACATATAAGATAAAGCAGTAAGGCGTCCCAAACGCTCTGTCAAAATGTTCTTGATATCTGGCTTTACAAAACATAGCCAGATCTGATGTAGCAAAAATATACACAATTGTTATCAGCTGCAGTCTGACTTTAGTTACAATTATGTAAAAGTAAGTACAAGACGATCCGACTAACATGTCGGTGCCAAACGGTAAAGTATAAGGTAAATAACAAAACGAGCGGGGAAGTAAGAAACCCACTCGAGTCCTCCTGCGATCATCCCTCTAGTGTTGACCATCTTGGAGGTAGAAGTAAGTTGAGTCCTCGGGAACCGGCTCTAAATCTGGCCATGCAAAACCAGAGAGGTTAGACCTCTAACAGCAAGTACCGCAAGGAAGCACGATATGAGACATTAAACCAGTAATTAAGAGAATATAATAATAGATCTCTGCTTGCTACTGGAATTCACATAACATCACGACACTTCGAACCAACCTCCCAACCAAACAAGGACAGAAGTTGGCCCGTCATGTCCTGATGTTCTGATCATCTCAGTTAGGTAACAGAGTAGGTACAGTACACAAACAAATTAACTTAAACGGCCATCCAACTCCTACGGCTTACTACTGTGAGTTCCAAGTTATCCTGGAATTATGCAATAAAGATTTCTCAGTTCTTACTATGGACAAGCAAGGCTAGTCTATCCAATCAATCAATTGCGCCAATCATGAATTAGACGAGTCCCAGCGGGACGCCCGTCATCAATATACAATATACAATAATATAAGCAGATACCGCTCCCTGTCCGTGTGGCAGATTTGCAGTATCTGTGGGAACCAGCCGGCCTGTTGGGCACTAATAGTCCCAAAGAGGGCTGCCATGTAAGAACTCGAGAATCCATTCTCTCCATGCAATCATTATTTTATTTAACTTAATAGTCTCTACGTTGAGTGAAATCCCATGCCGTGGATCATGGTCATTCGGAATAAGTACTTTCGTAAGGGGTACGATATGCACAACTCTACAACGATGCCCGTGCGGTTAGGTTGTAGGTCTTACATAGCGTAATGCAACAATCCAAACTAACCACGGAACAATCATGCCTTGACCATAAAGTACACATGCTTCTTTTATAGTAAAATAAATAAATAAATAAATTGAAGCCTGCATGTATGCCTGTATGTCAAGATTCGGGAATCGGCCAATCGATTATAGTAGTTCATACTTAATATGAACGTGTCTCATTCATTCATTTCAATAAGACGACTAGCCAGTCTCTTAGTTCCATCTAGGAACGCATGATCAATAATTAATCAAGATAACAATCAATGTTAATTAATGCCAAATTCAGAAAATAAATATTGGGAAATAAATAATGCTTGGGAAATAAAGAATCTCATGCGCTGTGGGAAATGATTGGGAAATAAATAAATCTCATGCAGTGTGGAAAATGATTGGGGAATAAATAAATCTCATGCACTGTGGAAAATCATTGGGGAATAAATAAATCTCATGCACTGTGGAAAATGTTTGGGAAATAAAGAATCTCATGCACTGTGGGAAAGGTTGGGAAATAAATAATATCATGCGCCTGAGGGAAATGATTGGAAAATAATTAAACTCATGCGCTGTGGGAAAGGTTGGGAAATAAATAATATCATGCGCCTGAGGGAAATGATTTGGAAATAATTAAACTCATGCGCTGTGAAATAAGATTGGAAAATAAATAATCCATGCGCCTGAGGAATGAGGAAATAAATAATCTCATGCGCCTGAGGAATGAGATTGTGGGAAATAAATATCATGCGCTGTGGAATAAGATTGAGAAATAAATAATCCATGCGCCTGAGGAATGAGATTGTGGGAAATAAATATCATGCGCTGTGGAATAAGATTGAGAAATAAATAATCCATGCGCCTGAGGAATGAGATTGGGAAATAAATAATCTCATGCGCCTGAGGAATGAGATTGGAAAATAAATAATCTCATGCGCTGTGGGAAATAAATATCATGCGCCTGAGGGAAAGGATTGAGAAATAAATAAACTCATGCGCCTTGGCTGTGGGAAGTGATTGGGAAATAAATAACTCATGCGCCTTGGCTGTGGGAAGTGATTGGGAAATAAATAACTCATGCGCCTTGGCTGTGGGAAGTGATGATTTGATGCGCTGTGGGAATAAAGATTCCATGCGCTGAGGAATGAAGATTTGATGCGGCTGTGGGAATAAAGATTTTCATGCGCTGAGGAATGAAGATTTGATGCGGCTGTGGGAATAAAGATTTCCATGCGCCTGAAGATTTCATGCGGCTGGGACTGTTCTTCTTCTCCGAATTTTCTGAGAACAGAACCATGGGAACCATGGAAGCCATTGCTTCCAAGCTTCATAAATCCTTCATCCCAAGCCCAAATATGGACTTCCATAGGTCAAAATTGGGTAGAACGAAATTCTCTACAACATGGAACCATCGAAACTTGAAGATAACAAAGTTTACTAGATCAAAACCTAAGAAATTCGAAAATGTATCAAACTTAGATCTACAACAAATAAGCCATGGAAATTGAAAATGCTAAGTACTAAAGAGACTTAGAATCAAATGAGGAAGATGATGGAACAATAAAAATAGGGATCCATCAAGAAGCAAGTTGGCACTTGCCTATCTCTTCTAGGTTGGTGGGAGAGTTATGAGGAAGAAGAAGTGAAATGGAAAGAAGTAATGAAGAGAGAGAAATGGTTTTGGGCTTTAAATGAAGGGGTGGTGGTAGGTGAGAGTATTGGGCCGGGTCCAATGGGTTCATCCAAGGCCAACCCGCAAGCAAAGCAAAGAGGTAAAAGCAGAAAATAAATGCAGGAATAAAAGCAGAAAATAAAGTGCAGAAATAAAATTGCAGAAAATAAATTAACAGAAAATTAAAGGAATTTAAATACAGAACAATACATGATAAATATTAAATGAATACATTCCAGCAGTACTTGTATTTAGAATACGTATTCTGGGAACGGGAAGTGACACCAACCGAGTCAACTCTAAGCTAAACTAGTCCAACTTGGTCAAACTAGCCATTTCTAAGTTGTATAAGTCAAGTTTTATGATATTAGTCTATATGTATCTAGCTATATTGTATCTAAGCTAAACCGAGTCAACTTTATACTAACATAACTTTATAAGTCAAGTATAGAGTACTACTAAAAGAACTTTTGGACTTATAGTCCTAGGCATATTGAATCAGATGTTGGCAAATCAGTTGGTTTAGAATGTTAGGTTGCAGATATTGAAGTGGATAGAGGTAGGTTCGAGCAAGTGATCCTTTACAATTAAGACTCTGACACTATGGTCAAGTATCATAACTGAATCCTTCTCCATGTCAAATTAATGATGTTAACCTTAGCTGAGAGTAAGCATTTAATGTTTCCAATTGAGTACTCACCTAGACAGGCTGCTCTAATGTTAACAGTAGGAATGATGTTTGTAATGTTTTATGAAGTGGTGAATCAACATTAGGTAGTTGGATTTATTTAAGACAACCATATTAGTATGTGGAGGGCCAAACAGTTGGTGTTAGATGTAGACTAACTAAACTGTGAAAGAAGATGGATATTTGTATGAGTTAGCTTCTGTAGAATGACTGTGACTCTGCATGAGTCATATTAGAGGAGTTACTTTACATAATCATGTACTAAGTATAAGATATGGGTTAGGGCTTAATGGGCTAAGCTAAGCTAGGAGTCCAATAACACCAATAGTAATATCTGTAACTAGGGTATTTGTGAATATTATGTATCATATGAGAATAAAGTTTGGGTAGTAATTTAGCATATTATTTATCTTATATCTAGAATACCCTAATTTAGCTAAAATTTGAGCACATAGGTGTCATAGTGTGTGTGTGTCAGTGTTGTGTCATGTGTCAAAGTGTGTGTGTGTCAAAGTGTTGTGTCATGTGTCAAAGTGTCGTATCCGTGTGTATACGAGCCGGTTAGGGTTAGGGTTTACTTGATCAACCGTGGCAGGAGGGGAGGGGCGACGGCGAGGGGGAGCGGCAACGGCGAGGGGGAGCGGCGGTGGAGGTGGCTGGAGCTGGCTCTGGCGAACGAGAGGAACGCTCAAACGAGGGATCGGGCACGGTGGTGGCAAGGGGGAGGAGGGGGTCGACGGTCTCCGGAGGAGGGGGTCGGGAAGCGGCGGTCACCGACGGAGGGGGTCGGGGAGCTGATGGGGGGGAGGGGGAGGGTTGGGGAGAGGAGAGGGAATGGTTTGGGTTGGAGAGAGGAGAGGGGTCGCCAAGGGGGGTGGGGGTCGCCGAGGGCGGTCAGTCGGGGGCCGAGGGGGTGGGGTCGCCGGATCGGGGTCGTGGGGGGAGGAAGGATGAAAAAAATTTGGGGGCAAAAGTAATGGGGGGAATGAAAACTCGAACCTGACCTATATTTTCAATTTAGCGACGTCATATTAGAACGTCGGTAAACGTCGCTAATATCAGTGATATTAGCGATGAAGTAATAAATACGTCGGTAAACGTCGCTAATATCACTAATATTAGCGACGTTTACCGACTTATACGCGACATGAGCTCTTTAAAACACAAACATAGTTTAAATATGTCGCAGAACGTCGCTATCAGTCGCTAATAATGACGTCTTGCGACGTTATAAAAAAATGTCGCTAAATTATTATTTTCCTGCGACGTGAAAACGTCGCTAATTATGTCGGTAATATGACTTATTTTGGTAGTGCTTCTTCTACCATGTCAGCAAAGTTTACTACATGCTGTGAGACATCAAATTAAGAAATATGATTGCAAAATTTTGTCACTGGGTTGCGTATACAAGAGGGTGTTTAAAGACTACTAAAATTATAATGAGACAATAAATAAGCAGTACTATATTCCAGTAACAACAAGAGCTCGTATAAGTAAAAGTATATTGACATAAAGTTCCTAATTATGAAAGAAAGAATTTAGAATTATCAAGTGTCCATATAGAACATTAGGACAAACTCCATATTAGCGGATCCGCCCATAAAAGTGTTATCACCTAAGGTCTTTCATGAGCACACTGCTCATATGGGTTTTATCTTATTTGAGGATATGACAATATAGTAGGAGTTTGTGTTTTATGTATTTTTGTGCTATATATTTGGATTTGGACACATTTATATATTTAAGTTTTTAGATATTTTTCTGATCAAATATATGAAAATTTTAGTTAATTCTGATTTCATTAGCTTAAAGTATTAATCCCATTAAAGTAAAGGAGGACCAGTTAGAAATATACATGTGTTGATCACATTACGTATAATTTCCATATGCTACGCATTCATGATTGACCTGTGTCATTTAGCTATATTTATTTGTGTGATCATTGATGGTTTAGTTACGCTAAATGTGATGAAGACCACTTTGATCCTACATTGATATAGTTGATGGACGAGATTATACGGATATAACCTAAGGTTAAGATTAGAATTTTTTGAGGTCACAAAAACACAATTTTAAGGTTACATATGTGGTCCGGTAGAAGATTGTTGGAGTTATTCTATAATTAGGGACCACTCATGTAAAATTAATTGTGTTGTGCTATTTAAATAACTTATCCAAATTAAAGTGGTCTGTTGGAAAATTGTCTTGAGGGTATAAGTGTCATTAAAATAATGTATAGATATCTGAGATAAATCTAATTCGATATATATATATATATATATATATATATATATATATATATATATATATATATATATATATATATATATATATATATAATTCAATGAGGAGCAAGCCTGGTTTAATACTAAACATTCAGATTACAAAAACTGCAAATCCGAATACAGAAATCAACAAACACCAATTAAACAGTGGCACAACTTAAATCTGGAGGATGGAAGAAGACCAAATTATTACAGAGCCAAAATTACTAAAAGAAAGTAATTTGCAACCCTTTATTACATTGGGATTATGATTACATTACAGTGTACCAAACGAGGCCTAAATGGTTCAGAAAAATCGCGATAATGTTGGCATCATCGCATGGCGGGGCTTGTAATCTGCCTCTAAAGGAACAGCCCTTTTCAAATTCAACCCCTCTGCTTCCGTCATGTCCACCACCTTAGACGTCCTCTTAAACTCAAAGCACTGAACGAGAGAACCCAAGACCAAGACCATCAGCCGCATGGACATGAACTCTGCTGGGCAAATTCTCCTCCCGTATCCAAACGGTAGGAATTTTAAGCTTTTAGCTTCCTGGTCAATCTCTAACCATCTCTCTGGCTTGAAACTATCGGGGTCTTCCCATAGGCTAGGGTTCATTTGGATGGCATGGGCATGCACAAACAGCATCGTGCCTCGAGGGACGTCGTAGCCCGCTACAGTGCAGTCAGCGGACGACTCGTGGGGCACCAAGAGTGGACCGACCGGATATAGTCGAAGGCTCTCCTTGATCACGTTCGTGAGATATTGAAGCTTTGGTACATCTGAATCCGTTATCAAGCGATCGTGCCCTACATGAGCGTCTATCTCCGCACGAACCTTCATTAGTACTTGCGGATGGTTAAGGAGCAGAGATAATTGCCACTCCATGTTGTTGGCCGGAGGATCTGTTCCTCCAATAATAAAGATCTGAACAACAAATTAAGTCAAAACAAACTCTCTCTCTCTATATATATATATAACTGTTGGAAGTTGTGTAATATCATATGGCTTACCAGCATGGTTCCCTTAATTATAGTATCCGTGTAGAACTCGGGATCCTTCTGTTGCAACAATATCATAACATCTAGCAGCGTCTTCTTCTTCTCTTCCTTGTCTTGGTTGGACTTGTCGAGGTGTTGCTTGCGGCACTCATCGAGCAGCTCCTGTAGAACGATATCGAACTCCTTGTCCACCCATTCCATCCTCTTCTTGAACTTATTTATCCCTAGCCACTTCATTGCTGGCAGCAAGTCCTCCAGGCTGAGGGATCCACTCAACTCGATTGCCTCCGCCATCAGTTCGTCAAACTTCTTTCCTTCTTCGGCTTTCACCGTCTTGTTATCTCCGAAATACCTGTCACAATTATCAATTTTTTTTTAAGGATGGATTTTAGAAATTCAGGAACAATACAAACTATAACTAGTTTATACGAGTTTCTAAGCTAGCTGGATCATTAGTTACGATCCTATAGGTATAAACTGCTTATTACCTCTTCCCAACGACCATCTGGGTGAACATGTTCGAAACCACCTCCCTCATGAGCATCATGAGGTTCACCCGGCGGTACCCGTCGCCATCGACAGGAGCAGATGAGTTGAGCAGGTCGCCAACCATGGCCTCCATCTCAACCTCGCGGATGTAGGACAGTGCGGAGGTGCGAGCCGTGGAGAACAGCTCCGTCGTGGAGAAGCGGCGGAGATCACGCCAGAGCTGACCGTAGGGTGCGGTGAGGAGGGTGGTGTAGTCATAGGAGAGGTGCTTCGCAGCAAAAACATTCGCCGGGCGGTTGGCAAAGACGACATCGTTCTTGGTGAAGCATTCCTCAGCAGCGGAGAGGGAGGAGACAACGAGGACTCGGCGAACTCCGAGACGAAGGGAGAGGACGGGGCCGTACTTGGCGCAGAACCTTCTGAGGGTCTGGGGGAAAGCGCCAGCTGAGACCAGGTGCAGGTGTCCAATGATAGGGAGCGCGAAAGGGACAGCGGGAGGAAGATTTTTTTTTGGGCTGCGCCGGCAAATATTGAGGAGGATGAGTATGCCTAGCACAGCTGCAGCAGCAATTGGAGTTGCAGAATACATGCCCATGTTGTACTCCATTTTGGTTTACTTGCTCAGTGTGCACTCCAGTGGTTTAATTGCAGCGCGCGCGCAGGTGCATTTATACGTGTCAGCACTACCTAATAGTCTGCATGTGATCAGTGTTGATTTGGCGCTGAATTAACTTAGAATAACTCATCCGGATTCAACCGTAAGCCGCCTTTAACGAACGAGCTGAAACTTCGACCACGATTGTAATACACCTCCAAACAAGAAAACAATGGATCCTTGGAACAAAATATCTACGAAAAATTTATTGAATAGGAGAAAATAAAACCAACTTTGGCTCTATTTATAATAGGCTACTCTAATTGGTTTCTAGAAAGATTATGCTGAACGTATAATCGGAGAGTATTCCGGCTCTCTTCTCAATGTGGAGTTAGGAGCTCATCCACCATAAGGTGGTCTGGGTGTCAAACATTCGCATGAAGGTCTATCAGACCTAATGTTGGAGACAACTACATGGATTGGCTTCAGAGATAGATCTGACACGTCTAAGGTGGAGCAAGTCATGATTGTTGGCTACACAATGGTGGTGTTGGATGAACGTGTCAGTTTGGTTCTGTAATCGAACGGATCGATATGACATATTGGATCTCCTAGGTGATCGGTTGACGGGTTCAAGCAAAAGATAGTCGGGGTGCTTGGTTGTGCGGCTAGCAAAAAAAGTGCTAAGGTGGAGATTGTTAGGTTGTATCTCGTTTTCGGTTGAGCGCTCAAAAGAGTAGCGATAATGGAGTTGGAGTTTAGTCCCACATCAGATAGGAAGTAGGGTCACAAGGGATAGATCGGGTAGAAAATATGATCACGAGCGATAGATAATCGTGATTGATTCATGTCTTACACGAAAATTCGAGTTTAAGACATGTGCCAAATCAAATATCACACCTAATTGGTCAACTCTAGTCCGGATCACATTGGGTTCCCAACAAGTGATAATCAATTAAAGATAAACACATGCTCTAATGGAAAATTAAATCCCTAATAAAAGGTAGTAAAGGAGTTATTAGTTCCAAACTGGAGCTCATCTATGTCGTGTGTAGCGTCTTGTCGAGAACTAGTTTATGATGGAGAAGGTCACGGTTATGGTCGAGTCGTTGACTCGTTGCTCATGATGGAAGCAAGAAGGGACAGCTAAAAGCAAAAGTGATATACAGGATCTGAATTCCATGTTGCAATTCCATAGTTATGATTTTGACAATTCTATTTTAATCTTGAAAGATATAACTACAACAGAGAAAGGACTCACCAGGTGCAAATGTGGCAATGTAAGTAACAAAAGGTATTGATCAGGTTCCAAGTTCTTAGATATGAATGCAGTATTGTCCTATCCGCTCTTTGCTTTGTAGAGCTATATATTACCTAAGAACGAAAAAAGTAAAAGTCATTTAAAGACTACAAATATCTCATAAGAATAGCATTTTATAGGACATATACATGAGGGAAAGAATCTACGACTTACAAATAAAATGAAGGCACATATAGGCATAGCCAAGGAAAAATTGATTCAGTACAAGAAGAGAAAAGATATAGTACCTAAAAGAATTAGTACATGAAAGAACTAAGGGTCTATTGGACAACTCCCATTCATATCCTTTACCTTTTAATCTAGACTATTGGGCGCTTGCAACAATTCATGCATTAACAAGTTGCCCAATTTTGAATTTTACAGATGGATTCTCTAGATAATGATCTTTGTCCTTCTGCTTAAGCAAAATTCATATCAACTATACCAAAAATTAAAGAAATATATGAACATGTTATTGCTAAGAAAATATAAATCTATCACCTAATTTATTTGTATTCTCCCATGTAAACCATTACCGGACATCAAAACAAGTTGCAAAGGCTTTCTATTAATTATCTGAACCATTTTCTTGATCAAATATGCAGTCTATTAAAAAAATTAGGCTAACACCTTTGATTGGAAATACAAGGCCACAAAATTTACATAAATTTTAGTGATAGAAAATTAATGCATCATGACAGCTACTGGAGTTGTGATAGGTACTGGATCCACAAAATCCTTCGAAATGAGACAATAATTCACATATGGCAGTTAATGTGAACATATGAATATCTCATTTGTATTGACAAGTTTGGTCAAAATAAAAGGTATGGAAAAACACACCTGCAATAGAGAAATTGGTTTTATGAATGGAACTCCTTTCACTACCAAAATACATGTATTTACCGACGGCCTTATCCGTCGGTAGTCCGTCGCCAAAAATAAATACCGACGGATTACCGACGGATATTTTGCTAAAACAGCCGTCGGGAATAACCTCGTCGCTAAAACATATCCGTCGCTACTCCGTCGCTCAGCGACGACTTAGCGACGGAATACCGTCGGCGCATTTAAATATATATAGCGACAGATTACCGACTAGCTTTCGTCAAAACATGTATCAGGATATAGGGTTAAATTCCTACAGTTAGCGACGGATAGTCCGTCGGGACTTTGTCGCCAGTCCGCCGTAAGTTAGTCGCCAATCCGTCGCGAAAGCTAAAATTTATGGACATCAAACAGCACCAGGTCGACGGATCGTCCGTCGCCAATCCGTCGCTTTATTGAAATGCTCCAGGTAGCGACGGTTTTTTTCGTCGCCACTCCGTCGCTAACCTCAGTTTCTCCAGTTAGCGACGGACTATCCGTCGCTGAGTGGTCGCCAGTCCGTCGCTAACTTCTAATTTTTGAAAAAAAAATACTGCAAACAGACTCTTTCCTGTTTATACAACACATCCAACACAATATCAAACATGCAAAATATCCATATACAACACCATATATCCATATCCAACACGAATATCCAACGTATCCAATATCCAACACCATATATCCATATGCAAAATATCCATATCCGACACCAATATCCAACGTATCCAATATCCAACAAAATATTACCAACACAATATATCCAATATCCAACATTAAATTATCCAAACATAAAAATAATATTCGAACATACAATGTATCCAAATGTCTACAAAACCAACAACATAAACAAAATCAAACCCCGTCCGTCGGATCGTCTCGTGCTCGTGCCGCCGCATCTGCTTTGCGTATGTACTCCTCCACCGTGTGTGCCGGCACTTGGGACAAGACATGGTCTGGAAGCGCGCGTAGCTGCTCTGGCGACAACATGTCAAGGAGCGTCAAGATGGTGTTATCCGATACGATGCGGGCGTCCGCAGAGCGGTTAAACGAAAGCCGTCCGGGGGAAGAAGGACCAGGTCGATCCGAAGCACCGGCAGCAGCAGTAGACGGACCGGGAGCACCACCAGATGAACCGGGAGCACCAGCAGACGGACCGGGAGCAGACGGACCGGGAGCAGACGGACCGAGAGCAGACGGATAGCGCCCCAACACTATCGCCCGCAAATCTGACACCGCGGAGGTCAGAGTCGCAAGCTGCGCCCTCACATCGTCAACCGGGGGCGCTGGGGGAGGCGGAGGCGGTGGATATCTCGGGGACGGCTGCAACGAGGGCGCCATGGAACCTAAGCCGTAGACGCGCCCTTTCCTAACGTCGCCGACGGATTCTACGAACACGTCGTCGTAGCGAGCGGCCATAGAAGAGTGCGTCTGGGTGGGCGTCGTTTCGCCGACATTCTCGGAAGGGGGCTCGATCTCAAGCCGACTAAGTGCCTCACGATACGCAGCCTATCCAATGAATGTGTTTATACTATAAGTTTTCCTAAGTTATAATCTAAATCCTATGTTTCCCTAAGTTATAGTCTGAATCCTAAGTTTATCTAATTAACTTAACAATAATTATATTTCTAACATAAATCTCATAAACGTAAGTACTTACATCAGTCTCCTCGGCCCTCGCGTCGACGAAGCTCTCGTCCTTCCGCCTCTTGTGCGTATGCACGAATACATCGTGAGCAGTGACCGTCTTCGCCTCTTTCCCCTGCTTCACCGCCCGTTGGGCCTGCATACGTAGAATTTAATTAACTTCGTATATTAACAGTACGAAATTAAATAATAGAATGAATTTGAATTTGTGCTATCTCACCAAATCTGCACGCGTCGATGCGTGGGGCCTTGATCCCCCCGTATGCAGACCCGCGGCCTGTCGATTAGCCTTAGCTTTCTCCGATTTCAGCTTGAACTGCGGAGTATCCATCTTCTCCAACATCTGCTCATATTACTCCGTCCGGATCCAGTCCTTCCTCGTATGCGCCGTACGAAGGTCGTACACCGCATCCCGTATCTTCTTCCCGGCGGCGGCTTTGTAGGTCCTGCGGATCGCCTCCTCGCGATGGGGGGCCACCAGAACGTCCTCTGACATACAAATTCAAATATCACGTAATAAAAAATTTAATGATTTAAAGAATAATTAATAATTCACCGACGGATTTATACCCTCATCTCGTCGAGCCAGACGTACTTCATGTCCTGAGGCACCTCAGAACCATAGAGGAAGGTCAACAAACTGATGGCTTCTATGGCATTGGAATCTACTCATATAGGAATGAACTTGAACTGATGGGTGTTGTAGTCGATTTCAGCGAAGGATCGTCCTTTGTAGCATCTGGACTTCAGTTGCCAGCAGAGCCAGGAGATGTTACGGCGGAAACTGCTCTCATGTTACTTCTCCTCCTCCACCATGGCTCTGGACCCATCTGCTCCTCCCTTCTTCCCTTCTTCTCATTCGACTATCTCGGCCTCCTATTCGGCCTACTATTCCGATACCGATACTTTGAACCTTGATCTTAACCCAAACCTATATACTGATCGATACTAATCCGCTACGCCTGATACTAAGTATATACGGTCGATACTGATAGCGATAGTCCGATACCGATAGCGATAGTTCGATACCGATAGTTCGATCGATACCGATAGTTCGATACCGATAGCGATAGTCCGATACCGATAGCGATAGTTCGATACCGATAGCGATAGTCCGATACAGATACACATGGACCTACATATCTATATATCACTAGTAGCCATACTCCTCTACATACTACTCTACACTAGGATCTAGTAACCATATACTACTCTACACACTAGCTACGTAGTCATACTCTAAAATAAGGTAAACTAATTTACCCACACATTAAAACCAACCCAATCAAATCTTAGGCAAACTATTCATATGATATCAATCGAAATACAAATAGGTCAACTAGGCTAGTTCTAGGTCAAATTAGGAGTCCAAGTCAACTCTGTCAAAACTAACCTTAATTAGGCTAAACTTCTACCTTAGCTAATCAAATATATATACTAGACTTCACGACGTGTGTCTGTGTATATATATATATATATTATTAATAAATTACTTAAAATTATGCCTATATATATATATATATATATATATATATATATATATATGTCTGTGTGTGTGTGTATCCGTGTGTCTGTGTCCGTGTGTGTGTGTGTGTGTGTGTGTCTGTGTGTCCGTGTGTCCGTGTGTGTGTGTGTCTGTGTGTGTGTGTCCCCGTGTGTGTGTGTCCGTGTGTGTGTGTGTGTGTCCGTGTGTGTGTGTCTGTGGGAGAGGAGGAGGAGGACTCCTCCGCGGGGACTCCAGAGTCCCTCCTACGCCCCCCCTGCCCCGACCCCCCCCCCCCAACCCCTGCCCGACCCCCCCCAACCCCTGCCCGACCCCCTCTCCCACCCCCCTGCCCCCCTGCCCCGACCCCCCCCAACCCCTGCCCGACCCCCTCTCCCACCCCCTGCCCCCGCCCCTGCCCCGACCCCCCCCAACCCCTGCCCGACCCTCCCCCAACCCCTGTCCGACCCCCTCTCCCACCCCCCTGCCCAGACCACCCCCCCACCCCTGCCCGACCCCCTCCCCGACCCCCCCTGCCCCCTCTCCCACCCCACCCTTGCCCCGACCACCCCACCCCCTACCCGAACCACCCCTGCCCAGACCACCCCCCACCCCTGCCCGACCCCCTCCCCGACCCCCCTGCCCCCGACCACCCCACTCCACCCTTGCCCCGACCACCCCACCCCGTACCCGAAACCCCCCTGCCCCACACCCTCTCCGACCACTACGACAGCCCCCAAACCCCCCAAATCGTAAAAGAGAGAGAGAGAGAGAGAGAGGAAGATAGAGAGAGAGAGAGGGGGGGAGAGAGAGCATACCTTAGAGAGAGAGAGGGAGATCGCCGGTCGGAGAGAGGGAGATCGTCGGAGAGAGGGAGAGGGAAGAGAGAGAGTGTTTTGGGGGGGAATGAAAATTTCTCCCCCGTCGGTTCAATTTAAGTTAGGGTACAGAAATTAGCGACGGAGTAGCGACGGATTATTCCGTCGCTAAGTCGTCAGTAAATCTCGCGCCAATATTTTAGGCTTTTTCCGCCAAAATATGCGACGTTCTAGCGACGGATATAAAACCGTCGCTACTTGGCCGACGACCTATCGACGGCATAGCGACGGATATGGACATAAAAAAATAAAAAAAATTGTCCACTTCTTTTCGTCGGTATTCCGTCACAAATCCGTCGGTGATCCGACGGTAATAGCGACGGAAAATTTCCGTCGCTAAATGGCCGTCGCTAAAATACTGTAATTTGGTAGTGTTTTGATTCTGTCGAGTAGGTCTGACAAGTCCAAGGTGGAGCAAGTTGTGGTCGGCACACAGTTGTGGTGTTGGATGAACGTGTCGGTTTGGTTCTATGGTCGAACGGATTGAGGTGGCAACATATTGGATATCCTAGGTGTTCGGCTGGCGGGATCAAACCAAAGGTAGTCAGGGTGCTTGGTTACTCGGCTAGCGAAAAAGTGCTAAGGTAGACATTGTTAGGTTGTATCTCGTTTCCGGTTGAGCACTTAAAAGGGTATTGATAATGGAGTTGAAGTTTACTCCCACATCGGGTAGGAAGTAGGATCACGAGGGATAGATAGGTTAGGAAGTAGGATCACAAAGGAATCACAAAGGATAGATAATTGTGATTGATTCATGTCTTACATAAAAAAATTTCTTTTAAGACATGGGCCCAATCCAATATTACAACTCATTGGTCAACTCTAGTTTGGCCACAATATTGTGTTCCCAACAAGTGATAATCAAATACATATAAACACATGCTCTAATGGAAAAATAAATCCCTAATAGAAGGAAGTAAAGGACTTATTAGTCCGAAACTCAAGCTCATCTACGTCGTGTGCTGCGTCTTGTCGAGTGTGATCCACATCAGTTTGGTATGTGGATTGCAATATTTTTGAAAATTCTATATTCCTAGAAATAATATTATGGACATAAAATTCATGTGCATATATGTAATGCTTGTGTTTGGTATAGTACATAATATTTCCATAAATATATAAGTGCTTTATTTGCTATCATAAATAAATTGCTAGAAATATAACATCTATTAGTATAAATTATTTGAATTGTCCCCGTCTCACAAAATTTTGTTAAAATTATATAATCGAGTCTGGTTTGGTTCGGGTCCAGTCAGATATGTGTTGAATTTTGGTTTCAAGTCAAAATTGGATCGTGTCAAGGTTTGGTTGATCAAGGTTCAAGTTGACTTCGAGTCTGAGTCGAATTAGGTGAGGTATGGGTCTAATCGGATTGAGTTTGAGTCTGGTTAGGATCAGGTTTTGGCCAAGTCAGATCCAAATCTATTTTCGATGTTGATTGAGAATAATTTGAAAGACCTCAATATTATCATTATTCCTGTTAGACGAAATTAAGAAATATTCATCTCTTAGTAGTATTCTTTCATACGAAAAATAAGATGACCAACTGGATAAGCTATTTCCAGAAATATTTGATTGGACTAGTAAATTATTTCCATAAATCTCTGATTGGACTTAACACAACAATATAGATGGAAATAAGAAAGATTACTTAACACGACAATATAGATTAAAATAACATATTTTTATTTGTATTACCAGATACCAAATAGCCGATCAACAAGATCAAGTTTATCAACATTTTATTTTTTTAATTTTTTTTATAATCATCCATCTCTATTCTTTATAATAAGGCTAGGAAACAGCTAAAAAATGAGCAGTCCAAGCCGTATCTATATCATCCACCATTTATTTTATTTAAAATTATGGATTATTCCTTCCGTTTATTTGGTGGAAGGTGGGGGCAGAGGGCCCAATAGGCATGCAATGCAGCGTGCACAAAGTCCCGTGCATATCACCGGGCATCTCAAAAAAAATACTGATAAGAAAACTAAGTTTTTCTCCTTTTTTTACGCTCAAATATATATGTTTAAAAATTAAATTTAAAAACGTTAAAAAACTAAAATTTAAATTTAGTTAAAATTGAAAATTATTAATTTTTAAAAATTGTTTAACAAATACAAATTTAAATATATTTAAATATTTGAACTATTTTTAACTATATAATAAATAAAATTATTTTACGTGCAACGCATGTGAATTTACTAGTATTATTAATAAAAAAAGTTATACTATTCTTATGAAATCCTAATAAGACTAAAAAAATAGTGTTTACTTGAAAAATCAACCACAATAAAATAAAGTTAAAATGATTCCAAAATTTGTTGAAAATATTTAAAACAATAAACCTAACATTGTATTAAAGTTTGAGTCAAGAGAATTTGGCTCATATTAGGAGCAAAGTTCTTGTCCTGCATAGTTAATAAGTTTCTTTATGTCAGGCCTACTTAGAACTAGATTTCTATGTATAGACGCATGTCATTCTATATATGTAATGGGGTCTAGGGTTTCTTGTGTGAGAGATTACTGTGGTCAAAGAAAGTTGGTGAGGAGCCACAAATAGGTTGAGAGAAAGGAGAGAAGAAATAGAGAGATTGGAGAAGATATAAATGGAATTTCTTAGATATTCTTATATGTAATCTCTGGAAAAAAAAATTAGTTTTTTTTGGGTACTTTCTCTAGTATTAGGTAGTACGAAGTTGTAGTTATCTTTTAAAGCATTTTAACCTTATTTAGTAGTGATCTCGTTCTTTTCATAATTTATTTTATTGATTAGGATTTTTTTAGTTAATTTTTGTGTCTTTTTCTTGAGATTTTGTGATTTTCATTTTTCTACACGAGTCAACTACCGTATTTGGTGTGCACGCACATATTGAAAAGTAATTTTTGTTTTTAGTTTAAAAAAAATCAAGTAGATATCAAACCTAAAAAATATGAGAATTTCACAAAAAATAATTGCTTCTGTTGCTCCATAAGAATTGTCCCCCTTGCTAATAGTCCTACTTCCATCTCTGTATAACAAATTAAAATATCAAACTACTAACTTTAACTGGCTAATACTTGAAGTCATCAAACAACAAATTTTATTGGCTAATATTACTACTTACGACTTTGAAATTAAAGTAATCAAACTGCAACTTTGACCGGCTGTTTCTTATTGTGCCGGTTTAGGACTGCTACATAAAAAAAATGGTTGTCCTGTTCATGTTTTATTTTTTTAAAAATAAATGTGCGGACTTTATGTCAGCATTTGCTATATTTGATGAAATGACCAATTGGAGTAGTGTGACTTGGTGTGCAATGTTGAGGAAGATTTTGTTGGAGGAAGACTTTGTCCCAATAATGTAACCTTTAGAGCATCATTAGTAAGGCCTATCACATATTATAGATTCTACGTTCAAAATATAGGAGCTCATTTTGTAGAATAGTAAGTCTCATCCTAGTTTCAATTTCTATATTTTTGGTCTCATTTCACCCATGGAAGCTATAGGTTGAGCCTTCCAATTTCTACATTCTATATTGTCGGAACTCATTTCTTAGAATAGTAAGTCCTAGTTGGAGCCCAATTTTCTACATTCTAGATTTTATATTATTTTTTTCCTACATTAATTTTTGACTATACAATTTTTGTGACCGGAGCATACTTTATCATTTTCTACTATTTTTGTGCAAACCCAACCCATTTTACATTTACTTTTTTTTTCCAAAATTTTGGACTCCAAATTGTATTGAAGAGTTCCAACTACTAATGATGCTCTTACACTACACCATAATAGGCGATTACCCACGGTTATTACCGTGACAACTATTTTTCGTCACGGTAATAACCGTTACTAGTGGGACGTGGTTAATATTTAGTCACGGTAATAACCGTTACAAATATTTATTTTGGTCACGGTTATAACCGTGACAAATAGTTGTTTTGGTAATGGTTATAACCGTGACAAATAGTTGTTTTGGTAACGGTTATAACCGTGATAGAAGTCCATTTATGTGACGGTTGTAACCGTAACCAATATTCTATTTGTCACAGTTATTAATGTTGCAGTTAGTTTGTTTTGTCACAGTTTTTACTGTGACTACATTATTTTTTTCGTTACTATTCTCCACTAGCACGGTGGAGGAAAGACTTTGAGGCCAGTTTTTTTTTTTACCTTTACTAGCATTTGTCAACTCGTAGCCATTCGGTAGAAATTATTCACCAGGACGGATATAGTAGCATTTTCCGGGAGAAATTATTCACTAGGATGGATAGTATTGAACTTGTAGCCATTCCGAAAGAAATTTTACTAGGACGGGCTCAGCATGTGGCCGTGGTGACCTCGAGTCCCCTCTGAATTTTTCTTTTAATAATGTCTAGCATAACACACGAGACTTTGTGCATACTGTGTTGTATATCTTTTGCAACTATTGTTCTCAATTTTCATACACATATATCTACGCTTTTCTTGCGGTTCCATCCCGAGACCATCCGCCTAGGCAGGGAGGTAATACCTCTCATTGTTGACCACAAGAGCCAGCTGAGTTCGATAGGTGTCTCAGATATTGTTATGATACACCACTCTATTTTTATTTTTTAAATTTAATTCCAGTGATGTGTAACGGAAATATTAGAGGAATGTTAAGGTTCACCACTGTTACATGTAGTGGAGGGGGGCAGAAAGTCATCAAACTACAGTAAAAGTGAAAGTTCTCTAAAAAAATGCTACTTTCAGTGAAAGTGGTCCCAGCTTTCATGTTTGGTTGCAGCTGCCATTGATGGAGCCAGCATAGGCCCAGTAGGGTGCTCCAGCATAGGCCCAGTAGGGTCATATGACCCCACTCAATTATATATATATATATATATATATATATATATATATATATATATATATATATATATATATATATATATATATATATATATTGTGGTTGGAAATAAAAAAAATTTAATATTGTTTTTTTTAGGGAGAAAACAATATTTATTTTTTATAAGACCCTAGGATGACAAGGTTCATGACTAAAATGGTAGGATTCAAGTATGATTTTTGAGATACACCAAATCTCCTCGATCAAATGGTCAAAATTGATCATAAATGTCTTGTATGACCTAACTGGAGTGACACAGTAGTTTAAAGTTTTGATTATATTGGGTTGGAATTAATGTACAATTTAATACCAATCGTATTTTAAAAATGAATAAAAAAAATGAACATCTACAATAGGAAAACTAGAATAGATGACCAATGTTAGGTATAGAAAATTAGATTTGTGACTAATTTATGCAATTTTTTTCCTCTAAAATTATTTTTTTGATTAAAAATTTTCAAGTCGATTTTGACCCCGCTGAATTCGAATCCTGGCTACGCCACTGGCAGCTGCAACCGAAACTGCAAGTGAAACATTCTGATAGATTTTACTTGCTGTCCCTTCCCTTTTTAACCCCTTACACTTGCATCAAAAAGAGAGAGGAAAGTGGGAGGAAAGTAGTGGGGAGTCATAGCTGCCATCGTCGGAGCGACAGTAGGGGAGTCTCGCCACCCGTCGACGTCTACCACTTGGCCGTCTCGACGAACACCGGCGTCTGCCAAATCGTCGTAGCGCCAGTGGTAGGGAGTGATTGCTGCCACCCACCGGCTGTCACGACCCGCACCCGGTGTAGGGGCACGAAACGTGGGTACGTCCAGCCTACGCCGCAGTGTCGGCGGTAGAACGCTGTCCTAGGTCTAACATCTAACACAATCTAGAATATGCTCAAATTAGAGATTGATATATATATATATATATATATATATATATATATATATATATATATATATGGTGCAACTCAATCACAATAACTAAGTTGGAAAAGAAGAAATATAATCATAACAGGGAGTCACAATATGAATATAAATCACGGTGTAAACTACACCTTAATAAATCTCAATACAATCACAAAGTCTCATAACTAGATAGTAATATAAGTCTAATCTAACTCATGGCAAGTCCTCAGTGACTACTAGATCTTGCTGAGGGTCCAAGTCACCTATGTCAACTAGGCCCGCTCTATAGTAAGATCCTCATCATCTGTAATATTTTTAACGGGTCCAATCAGGACAGAAACTAATACATATCTCTCACACAGTTCATAACATGAAAGAAAATATGAAACAAACTATAGAATAATATACATGAACTGCTGATAATGAAATAGTAGAGAGACTGCAAAAAGAAGAACATGATATAGTAGAAATAGATATACATGATATAGATAAGAAAACTGAGCTAACTACATGATTCAGAGCACATATTTGGTTATGTAAACAGGCTTAGGTTATACATGACTTAAATATAGTTTGGAGTTATACATGAAATGGTGTAGATCACATAACCAAATAAATACCCCCCTGCCCCAATCAATACATAAGGATCTATCCAGGTGATGTTATTGCACATGAAGGTAGTGCGTCACATGGATAGCTAGTCCACATGCACATTGGGTTATACATGAAGTCTCACATGATCATGAGTGTACATGAATATCATATGACTATACACGAATAAATACGAATACAATGAGTAGACGATGCACATGATAAAGTACATGAGCACAATATACCTGATGTATCTGAGGGGATAACATCGCATGAAGAGATCCATATAGTACTAATCTGTGATATATCGTGACAGCAACAAGTAAACTAGTCTATAACAAGTAAATATGTCTAAGCAAGAATGAAACGGTCAGAGAATGTACTCGCCTGACAATCCGAGCTGCTGATGGAGATGTGTAACTGAACTGGAGTGAAGTAAACCTAATTAAAACAACCACGAGTCATAACAAGGTCTAACATATCATACGGAATGCCTACAATGCAATTCTACAATATTTTAGGTCCTTCTAGGTCAAAGTCAACCCTTGGTCAACTATGGTCAAACCTTGTCAACTCAAGGTCAACTAGTCCGTTTACTATTATCTAGGTCATACACAAGTTTTCAGGTCATTCGGAGTTTGTTTGAGTCGATTTGGATCAAGTTTGACCCAAAGTTGACTTTTGTCAACTTGGTCAACTTGTCGGTTAACTCGACTAAACTAAGCTCATTTGGTTGATCCTAATATGTCCCAACACCCTATGGTTACATTCATAATCAATCCACATACATATATATTCACATTCATTAAGGTAATATATATATATATATATATATATATATATATATATATATATATATATATATATATATATATATATATATATATATACAAACACATATATATCTATACATACACATATAATTATATAATATGAGACTTGAAGGAAAAATGCGATAATGACTGCTGTGTAAAGACTCAAATTCGAGATTAAAACCAAGTTAAAAAAAACTATGGGATATATCACATATATAAATACATATACACATATATCTATTTAAAGGGAAACTATATATATATATATATATATATATATATATATATATATATATATATATATATATATATATATATATATATATATATATATATATATATATGTATATATATAGACATACGCATAATATACATAATAACTCAATAGGTAAAAGGAAAAAAATGATTTTGAAGAGGGAAAGGAATGTGAAATCTGAGAATAAGTTTAACTCTTACAAAACTCATCAACACATATTTATATACATATAGTTTATAGGTTGAAATAAATATATATTCATATATATATATATATAAAAAAAAAAAAAAAATATATATATATATATATATATATATATATATATATTTTATATATATATATATATATATATATATATATATATATATATATATATATATATATATATATATATATATATATATATATATATATACACACACATTATATATATATATATATATATAATATATATATATATATATATATATATATATATATATACACACATTATATATATATATATATTTTTTTTTACACATTATATATATATATATATATATATATATATATATATATATATATATATATATATATATATATAAAATATATATATATATATATATATATATATATATATTTTTTATATAGATATATATATATATATATATATATATATATATATATATAATGTGTGTGTATATATATATATATATATATATATATTTTATATATATATATATATATATATATATATATATATATATATATATATATATATATACACACACACATTATATATATATATATATATATATATATATATATATATATATATATATATATATATATATATATATATATATATATATATACACACACATTATATATATATATATATATATATATATATATATATATATATATATATATATATATATTTTTTTTTTTTTATATATATATATATATATATATAGACATTATACATATAGACAAATGGTAGAATATTAGGAAATAAAAACCAACGATAAAATTCCACATGTCCAGAATACCATATTACTGATATAAACTCAGGAAATATCAGTTAAAACTCAAGAAATCGAAATATCACAAATTCGATCAAAATATTGAATTGAAGGAAAAACCCGAAATCCACGTTAAGACCCAAAACGCAAAATACTTCAAACAAACTCACGAAACTTGGTAAATACATTGGTCTCGACACGTGGGACGTGCTCGGGTACTCCCGTGGTCGAAACCGTGTCCGTGTCGTGTCCAGAGAGTGCGTATCGGAAACCGATACCGCGTGTCGAAGAGGGTGTTCTCGCTCTGTCACGCCCCAGAACCAGAATACTGGAGAGCGGGGGAATGACTCAGCCAGCTACGTATTACGGGTAGATGAATACCGTATAATACGATCAATGCTGTCTAACCAGACGAGGGGGTGCATACTACATAAAGGTCTCACTATGGTCACTTCACATCTATTGTCTCAATCATTCGAACAAGAAACAGTAATAGAGAACATGTAAGATAAAGCAGTAAGGCGTCCCGAACGCTCTGTCAAAATGTTCTTGATATCTGGCTTTACAAAACATAGCCAGATCTGATGTAGCAAAAATATACACAATTGTTATCAGCTGCAGTCTGACTTTAGTTACAATTATGTAAAAGTAAGTACAAGATAATCCGACTAACATGTCGGTGCCAAACGGCAAAATATAAAGTAAGTAACAAAACGAGTGGGGAAGTAAGAAACCCACTCGAGTCCTCCTGCGATCATCCCTCTAGTATTGACCATCTTGGAGGTGGAAGTAAGCTGAGTCCTCGGGAACCGGCTCTAAATCTGGCCATGCAAAACTAGAGAGGTTAGACCTCTAACAGCAAGTACCGCAAGGAAGCACGATATGAGGTATTAAACCAGTAAATAAGAGAATATAATAATAGATCTCTGCTCGCTACTGGGATTCACGTGACATCACGACACTTCGAACCAACCTCCCAACCAAACAAGGACAGAAGTTGGCCCGTCATGTCATGATGCTCTGATCATCTCAGTTAGTTAACAGAGTAGGTACAGTACACAAACAAATCAACTTAAACGGCCATCCAACTCCTACGGCTTACTACTGTGAGTCCCAAGTTATCCTGGAATTATGCAATAAGGATTTCTCAGTTCTTACTATGGACAAGCAAGGCTAGTCTATCCAATCAATCAATTGCGCCAATCATGAATTAGACGAGTCCCAGCGGGACGCCCGTCATCAATATACAATATACAATAATATAAGCAGATACCGCTCCCTGCCCGTGTGGCAGATTTGCAGTATCTGTGGGAACCAGCCGGCCTGTTGGGCACTAATAGTCCCAAAGAGGGCTGCCATGTAAGAACTCGGGAATCCATTCTCTCCATGCAATCATTATTTTATTTAACTTAATAGTCTCTACGTTGAGCGAAATCCCATGCCGTGGGTCATGGTCATTCAGAATGAGTACTTCCGTACAAAGTACGATATGTCCAGCTCTACAACGATACCCGTGCGGTTAGGTTGTAGGTCTTACATAGCGTAATGCAACAATCCAAACTAACCACGGAACAATCATACCTTGACCATAAAGTACACATGCTTCTTTTATAGTAAAATAAATAAATAAATAAATTGAAGCCTGCATGTATGCCTGTATGTCAAGATTCGGGATCGGCCAATCGATTATAGTAGTTCATACTTAATATGAACGTGTCTCATTCATTCATTTCAATAAGACGACTAGCCAGTCTCTTAGTTCCATCTAGGAACGCATGATCAATAATTAATCAAGATAACAATCAATGTTAATTAATGCCAAATTCGGAAAATAAACATTGGGAAATAAATAATGCTTGGGAAATAAAGAATCTCATGCGCTGTGGGAAATGATTGGGGAATAAATAAATTTCATGCAGTGTGGAAAATGATTGGGAAATAAATAAATCTCATGCACTGTGGAAAATGATTGGGGAATAAATAAATCTCATGCACTGTGGGGAATGTTTGGGAAATAAAGAATCTCATACGCTGTGGGAAAGGTTGGGAAATAAATAATATCATGCGCCTGAGGGAAATGATTGGGAAATAATTAAACTCATGCGCTGTGAAATAAGATTGGGAAATAAATAATCCATGCGCCTGAGGAATGAGATTGGGAAATAAATAATCTCATGCGCCTGAGGAATGAGATTATGGGAAATAAATATCATGCGCTGTGGAATAAGATTGAGAAATAAATAATCCATGCGCCTGAGGAATGAGATTGTGGGAAATAAATATCATGCGCTGTGGAATAAGATTGAGAAATAAATAATCCATGCGCCTGAGGAATGAGATTGGGAAATAAATAATCTCATGCGCCTGAGGAATGAGATTGGGAAATAAATAATCTCATGCGCTGTGGGAAATAAATATCATGCGCCTGAGGGAAAGGATCGAGAAATAAATAAACTCATGCGCCTTGGCTGTGGGAAGTGATTGGGAAATAAATAAATTCATGCGCCTTGGCTGTGAGAAGTGATTGGGAAATAAATAAATCATGCGCCTTGGCTGTGGGAAGTGATTGGGAAATAAATAAATTCATGCGCCTTGGCTGTGAGAAGTGATTGGGAAATAAATAAATCATGCGCCTTGGCTGTGGGAAGTGATGATTTGATGCGCTGTGGGAATAAAGATTCCATGCGCTGAGGAATGAAGATTTGATGCGGCTGTGGGAATAAAGATTTCCATGCGCCGAGGAATGAAGATTTGATGCGGCTGTGGGAATAAAGATTTCCATGCGCCTGAAGATTTCATGCGGCTGGGACTGTTCTTCTTCTCCGAATTTTCTGAGAACAGAACCATGGGAACCATGGAAGCCATTGCTTCCAAGCTTCATAAATCCTTCATCCCAAGCCCAAATATGGACTTCCATAGGTCAAAATTGGGTAGAACGAAATTTTCTACAACATGGAACCATCGAAACTTAAAGATAACAAAGTTTACTAGATCAAAACCTAAGAAATCCGAAAATATATCAAACTTAGATCTACAACAAAGAAGCCATGGAAATTGAAAATGCTAAGTACTAAAGAGACTTAGAATCAAATGAGGAAGATGATGGAACAATAAAAATGGGGATCCATCAAGAAGCAAGTTGGCACTTGCCTATCTCTTCTAGGTTGGTGGGAGAGTTATGAGGAAGAAGAAGTGAAATGGAAAGAAGTAATAAAGAGAGAGAAATGGTTTTGGGCTTTAAATGAAGGGGTGGTGGTAGGTGGAAGTATTGGGCCGGGTCCAATGGGTTCATCCAAGGCCAACCCGCAAGCAAAGCAAAGAGGTAAAAGCCGAAAATAAATGCAGGAATAAAAGCAGGAAATAAAGTGCAGAAATAAAGTTGCAGGAAATAAATTAACATGAAAATTTAAAGAGCAGATTAATTAACTAACATAAATTTACAGAAATTTAAATACAGAATAATACATGGTAACTATTAAATAAATACGTATTCTGGGAACGGGAAGTGACATCTCTACCCTCCTTAGAAAAATTCCGTCCTCGGAATTTCAGATCTAAGCATGATAGAAATATCGAAGCTAAACTAATCTAAGTATAAACAATTGAGTAAGCAATCATTCTACAATATTAACAGTAGAAACATATCCATGCTGAACATTCTACGACACCAAGCAATTCTACTTACAACGTGACAAGCATGAGGGGTTAAGACAATCAAGGTATACAGAAAGAGATATACCTTGTGAGTCAAACAGGTGCGGATATCGTGATCGGATATCATCCTCACGTTCCCACGTTGACTCTCCTAAAGAGTGATGACCCCAAGCAACCCGGACAAGGTTAATTGTTCGGTTCTTGAGTATCTTCTCTCTTCGATCCAAAAAAGACACAGGCTGTTCCTCGTAAGACAGGTTGGTACCAACAACCAGCTCAGAATGATCAAGGACATGGCTTGGGTCTGATACATACCTTCGCAATTGAGATACATGAAACACATCATGCACCTCTCGTAACGAAGGTGGAAGGGATAAACGATAAGCAACATCGCCTACCCGATCAAGAATAACAAACGGGCCCACGTATCGAGGACTCAACTTCCCGCGAATGCCAAATCTAATGACCCCACGGGTAGGTGAGATCCGCAAGAATACGTGGTCCCCAACAGAAAACTCTAACGGCCTACGATGCTGGTCTGTCCAATGACGATGCCGATCCTGCGCAACTCGAAGTCGCTCTCTAATTCCTTTAACCACTTCAACCGTCTGAACAATCAATTCTGGGCCTAGCATCTTTCTCTCCCCAATATCGTCCCACGCTAGTGGCGACCTACACTTCTTACCATATAGTGCTTCAAATGGCGCCATCTGGATACTGGCTTGATAACTGTTGTTATATGAGAACTCGACCAAGTGTAGGTGGCTCTCCCAAGATCCTCCAAAATCTAGGGTGCAAGCTCGCAACATGTCTTCCAAAGTCTGAATTGTCCTTTCTGATTGCCCGTCTGTCTGTGGATGGTAAGCCGTGCTAAATCTTAACTTGGTACCCAAGCTATGATGTAAGCTCTTCCAAAAATGTGATGTAAAACGGGTATCTCTGTCTGACACAATACTGACTGGGACCCCATGCTGTCTGACTATCTGCTGCATATATAATTCTACCAACTTCTCCGTAGATTGACCTACTCTAAAAGGAAGAAAATGTGCCACCTTCGTAAGCCGATCTACGATTACCCAAATAGCATCCTTGCCACTTGGGGATCTCGGTAAACCAGTCACAAAGTCCATTGTAATATGCTTCCACTTCCATTCCGGGATAGAAAGCGGTTGCAATAACCCAGCTGGCCTCTGCTGCTCTGCCTTCACTTGCTGACATACCAAGCAACGGGAAACGAATCTAGCTATCTCCCTCTTCATCCCGTTCCACCAGAAGTGCTGCTTGATATCTTGGTACATCTTGGTCCCTCCAGGGTGTACAGAGTACTGAGAACTGTGAGCTTCTGCCATAACCTCCTGTCTGATATCTCCACTAGGCACACATAGACGTGACCCAAACCTAAGTATACCATCTTCATGAATTCTCATCTCCTTCCTGAGTCCTGACTCACATTCTGCCCTAAGCTTCTGAATCCTTGGGTCCTGTGCCTGAGCTGCCTTGATCCTGTCTACTAAGTCGGATTGAACTTGTAGACTCGCTAGAACTCCTACATCACTAGAAAGTATAACCTCGATGCCCATCTCCTGAAGGTCTTCTAAAATATGCCTCTGTGTTGTTAACATAAATGCGCCGCCTCTCCTGCTGAGAGCATCTGCTACCACATTAGCCTTGCCTGGATGATACTGAAGCTCCACGTCGTAATCCTTGATCAACTCCAACCATCTTCTCTGTCTCATGTTCAGCTCCTTCTGAGTAAAGATGTACTTCAGACTTTTGTGGTCCGTGTACATCTCCACTCGGTCACCATATAAGTAATGCCTCCATAGCTTCAAAGCGAATACTACTGCCGCCAATTCCAAGTCATGAGTCGAATAATTCTTCTCGTGGTCTCGAAGCTGCCTAGATGCATACGCTATCACCTTCCCATGCTGCATGAGGACACATCCAAGTCCTTTACCTGACGCATCACAATAAACAGTAAAACCTCCGGGTCCAACTGGCAATGTAAGAATAGGTGCTGATATCAACTTCTGCTTCAAATTCTCAAATGATGTCTGACATTCTGCCGACCAGACGAATGGCACGTCCTTCCGTGTCAAGCGAGTCATGGGTGCTGAAAGTCTCGCAAAGTCTGATACAAATCTTCTGTAATATCCTGCCAATCCCAAGAAACTCCGCACATCTGCTACGGTCTTGGGTACTGGCCAACTTTCTACTGCTTCTACCTTCTTAGGATCCACTGCTACTCCAGCTCCTGATATGATATGACCCAAAAATGAAATGTGATTCATCCAGAACTCACACTTGCTGAGCTTGGCATACAACTGGTTCTCTCTCAGAACCTGTAACACTTTCCTGAGGTGGTCTTCATGCTCCTCTTCACTAGCAGAGTATACGAGAATGTCGTCAAGAAACACAACGACAAACTGATCTAAGTATGGCATAAAGATGCGGTTCATCAAATCCATAAATATTGCTGGAGCATTGGTCAAACCAAACGGCATTACTAAGAATTCATAATGCCCATACTTCGACCTGAATGCTGTCTTGGGAATGTCTTCCTTCCGAACCCTCACTTGATGATACCCTGAACGAAGATCTATCTTGGAGAAAACTCTGGCCCTGCTCAACTGATCAAATAAGTCGTCGATCCTGGGTAATGGGTACTTGTTCTTCACTGTTGCCGCATTAAGCTTCCTGTAATCGATGCATAATCTGGATGACCCATCCTTCTTTCCCACAAGTACCACTGGTGCTGCCCAGGGTGACACGCTAGCTTGGATGAACTTCTTCTCCTTCAGTTCCTCTATGTGCTGATATACCTTGGCCTGCTCTGAACCTGCCATTCTGTAAACCCGATCTGATATCGGTTTAGTTCTAGGTGCCAATTCTATACTAAACTCAATATCTCTAACTGGTGGTAGACCTGGAAGCTCTTCAGAAAATACGTCTAAAAACTCTTCAACTACCTTCGGAACTTGAACTTCTTCCATTGCCGTCACTACTCCCTGCTCCTGTTGAGTTGCTACTGATCTGACTAAGGTGAACCGCTTCATGCCTGGAATATCAAAAGATACACTCCCTCTACGACAATCTATTGTCGCATGACTGTCTTTCAGCCAGTCCATGCCTAAGATAACATCGAAATTTCCAACAGGAAATTCTATCAACCGGGCGGGTAAGGAATGCCCGCAAACTACAACGCTACACGCTAGAATAACTCTACTAACTCCTACGAGCCCATTACCAGTGAGTATATTCAACCTCCCTGGCAATGTCTCGAACTCCATACCTAGCCGTGTTGCAAATTGTGCAGATATAAATGAATGGGATACTCCCGAATCAAACAATGCTACTGCGGGATATGAGGCGACGAGAATGTTACCTGCCACAACATCTCCCGATGCTAATGCCTCTTCCAAGGACAGAGTGAATGCC
The DNA here is from genome assembly GCA_029216955.1 of Iris pallida. Classification (NCBI taxonomy): domain Eukaryota; kingdom Viridiplantae; phylum Streptophyta; class Magnoliopsida; order Asparagales; family Iridaceae; genus Iris; species Iris pallida. The sequence goes on along the minus strand of JANAVB010024600.1, from coordinate 1,239,492 downwards.
TGCCCTCGACCTCCTTGCTGGTTCCCATGCTGCGGCCTAGCCTGGTGCTGCCGCTGGCCCCTGCCTTGGTGATGCTGGGGTGGTCTATGCTGGTGTTGTTGCATCGGCGGTCCCTGCTGCCGAAACATCTGAGCCTGCGTCATGAACGGACGCTGGGCCAACGGTCTCACTGCTACCGCTGGTCCTCGATACTGTCCTGCCCCTGGTGCTGGCAGAGCAGGAAACTGTTGTACTGGTCCTCCTGACCTCGAATTCATGGGACATGTGGTAATCCGATGATCTGGATTTCCACATATCAGACACAGCCCGTTCAATGTCCGACACACATCTCTAGTGTGCCCTATCTTTCCGCAATAAGTGCAGCCCGCTGGGGGTTGCTGGTTCTTCCTCTGATGCTGTTGCTGCTGCCTTGGTGGTACTGGTCCTCGTATCGCCACATCGTGGATACGAATGCCAGTAGATGGTGTTGTTGTTCGGGGTGCTACTCCCCCTCCTCCTTCAATCTGACTGTGGGATCTCTTCTGACCCCCAGTCCTTGCCGCAAGCCTCTGAATGGTTATCTCATGCCTTCGAGTTGCCGTCAATACTTCATCAAAAGTTTGGTAATTGTGCCCCTCTATCAATTGTAAAAGTTCAAGATGAAACCCTTGCTGGAACCTCATAGCCCTCTGGCTCTCTGTTGCTACCATCTCTGGGGCGAACCTACTCAATCTGCAGAACTCTGCTGCATAAGCATCTACAGTCTTGCCAGCCTGTCTAAGATTGATAAACTTCTGTTGTAGCTCAAATTGCGCCACAACTCCATAGTACTTCGTCTTGAATCTTGCTGTAAAATCGTCCCAAGCCACAGGACGTCTGATGCCTACCTCCTCTGATTCCCACCAATCACGTGCGAGATCTTGAAGTAACAGCTTCACTAGATCCACACGTTCTTCTGCTGGCACCTTAGCTGCTGTCAGAATAGCCTCAATATCCTTAAGCCATGCATTTGCTGAGATGGCATCCTCCGTGCCCTCGAAACGATGGAGGTTGTACTTGCAAAACCTGGCTGATGCTCCTGAATCTGGCCTTGCCCCTCTTTCCAAAGCTGTCTGCAATCCTTGGTTAAGTAGTACATTCTGCTCTTGTAACTGAGCGTGCATGCGCTGCTGGGCTAACATCTGATGTTGCTGAGTAGCCATCATCCCTCTCATGATCTCCAGAAGGGCTGGTGTGTCCACTTCCACTGGGGTAGGTGGAACTATTGGTGGTGTTGGAACCTCCGGATACTGCGGTCCAACTGCTGGTTCCACTATCACCTCTTCTTGAATAGCCTCTTGAGGTTGTACTGGCTCTTGTTGCTGACCAACCTGGTCAGGTTGCCCATGTTGTTGTTGCCCAATCCTGACAGATGCGGACGAGGTGCCCCTAAGAAAAGGGACAAGAGAATAATCAAACGGTCGGACAGGGAAGATCAATGAAGTCAAAGGATACCGGAATGTCAAGCTAGAATCGAGAATACGAATCAGGAGATCAAGAGAAAACATGTGTGATTGAGACATCCTATAAATTAAAACACCCCACAAGTCTGAAATCAGACCTGCATGGGCCACCACTAAAACCTTGTCACACCCCAGAACCAGAATACTGGAGAGCGGGGGAATGACTCAGCCAGCTACGTATTACGGGTAGATGAATACCGTATAATACGATCAATGCTGTCTAACCAGACGAGGGGGTGCATACTACATAAAGGTCTCACTATGGTCACTTCACATCTATTGTCTCAATCATTCGAACAAGAAACAGTAATAGAGAACATGTAAGATAAAGCAGTAAGGCGTCCCAAATGCTCTGTCAAAATGTTCTTGATATCTGGCTTTATAAAACATAGCCAGATCTGATGTAGCAAAAATATACACAATTGTTATCAGCTGCAGTCTGACTTTAGTTACAATTATATAAAAGTAAGTACAAGACAATCCGACTAACATGTCGGTGCCAAACGACAAAATATAAAGTAAGTAACAAAACGAGTGGGGAAGTAAGAAACCCACTCGAGTCCTCCTGCGATCATCCCTCTAGTATTGACCATCTTGGAGGTGGAAGTAAGCTGAGTCCTCGGGAACCGGCTCTAAATCTGGCCATGCAAAACCAGAGAGGTTAGACCTCTAACAGCAAGTACCGCAAGGAAGCACGATATGAGGTATTAAACCAGTAAATAAGAGAATATAATAATAGATCTCTGCTCGCTACTGGGATTCACGTGACATCACGACACTTCGAACCAACCTCCCAACCAAACAAGGACAGAAGTTGGCCCGTCATGTCATGATGCTCTGATCATCTCAGTTAGTTAACAGAGTAGGTACAGTACACAAACAAATCAACTTAAACGGCCATCCAACTCCTACGGCTTACTACTGTGAGTCCCAAGTTATCCTGGAATTATACAATAAGGATTTCTCAGTTCTTACTATGGACAAGCAAGGCTAGTCTATCCAATCAATCAATTGCGCCAATCATGAATTAGACGAGTCCCAGCGGGACGCCCGTCATCAATATACAATATACAATAATATAAGCAGATACCGCTCCCTGCCCGTGTGGCAGATTTGCAGTATCTGTGGGAACCAGCCGGCCTGTTGGGCACTAATAGTCCCAAAGAGGGCTGCCATGTAAGAACTCGGGAATCCATTCTCTCCATGCAATCATTATTTTATTTAACTTAATAGTCTCTACGTTGAGAGAAATCCCATGCCGTGGGTCATGGTCATTCAGAATGAGTACTTCCGTACAAAGTACGATATGCCCAGCTCTACAACGATACCCGTGCGGTTAGGTTGTAGGTCTTACATAGCGTAATGCAACAATCCAAACTAACCACGGAACAATCATGCCTTGACCATAAAGTATACATGCTTCTTTTATAGTAAAATAAATAAATAAATAAATTGAAGCCTGCATGTATGCCTGTATGTCAAGATTCGGGATCGGCCAATCGATTATAGTAGTTCATACTTAATATGAACGTGTCTCATTCATTCATTTCAATAAGACGACTAGCCAGTCTCTTAGTTCCATCTAGGAACGCATGATCAATAATTAATCAAGATAACAATCAATGTTAATTAATGCCAAATTCGGAAAATAAACATTGGGAAATAAATAATGCTTGGGAAATAAAGAATCTCATGCGCTGTGGGAAATGATTGGGGAATAAATAAATTTCATGCAGTGTGGAAAATGATTGGGGAATAAATAAATCTCATGCACTGTGGAAAATGATTGGGGAATAAATAAATCTCATGCACTGTGGGGAATGTTTGGGAAATAAAGAATCTCATGCGCTGTGGGAAAGGTTGGGAAATAAATAATATCATGCGCCTGAGGGAAATGATTGGGAAATAATTAAACTCATGTGCTGTGAAATAAGATTGGGAAATAAATAATCCATGCGCCTGAGGAATGAGATTGGGAAATAAATAATCTCATGCGCCTGAGGAATGAGATTGTGGGAAATAAATATCATGCGCTGTGGAATAAGATTGAGAAATAAATAATCCATGCGCCTGAGGAATGAGATTATGGGAAATAAATATCATGCGCTGTGGAATAAGATTGAGAAATAAATAATCCATGCGCCTGAGAAATGAGATTGGGAAATAAATAATCTCATGCGCCTGAGAAATGAGATTGGAAAATAAATAATCTCATGCGCTGTGGGAAATAAATATCATGCGCCTGAGGGAAAGGATCGAGAAATAAATAAACTCATGCGCCTTGGCTGTGGGAAGTGATTGAGAAATAAATAAATTCATGCGCCTTGGCTGTGAGAAGTGATTGGGAAATAAATAAATCATGCGCCTTGGCTGTGGGAAGTGATTGGGAAATAAATAAATTCATGCGCCTTGGCTGTGAGAAGTGATTGGGAAATAAATAAATCATGCGCCTTGGCTGTGGGAAGTGATGATTTGATGCGCTGTGGGAATAAAGATTCCATGCGCTGAGGAATGAAGATTTGATGCGGCTGTGGGAATAAAGATTTCCATGCGCCTGAAGATTTCATGCAGCTGGGACTGTTCTTCTTCTCCGAATTTTCTGAGAACAGAACCATGGGAACCATGGAAGCCATTGCTTCCAAGCTTCATAAATCCTTCATCCTAAGCCCAAATATGGACTTCCATAGGTCAAAATTGGGTAGAACGAAATTCTCTACAACATGGAACCATCGAAACTTGAAGATAACAAAGTTTACTAGATCAAAACCTAAGAAATCCGAAAATATATCAAACTTAGATCTACAACAAAGAAGCCATGGAAATTGAAAATGCTAAGTACTAAAGAGACTTATAATCAAATGAGGAAGATGTTGGAACAATAAAAATGGGGATCCATCAAGAAGCAAGTTGGCACTTGCCTATCTCTTCTAGGTTGGTGGGAGAGTTATGAGGAAGAAGAAGTGAAATGGAAAGAAGTAATGAAGAGAGAGAAATGGTTTTGGGCTTTAAATGAAGGGGTGGTGGTAGGTGGGAGTATTTGGCCGGGTCCAATGGGTTCATCCAAGGCCAACCCGCAAGCAAAGCAAAGAGGTAAAAGCCGAAAATAAATGCAGGAATAAAAGCAGGAAATAAAGTGCAGAAATAAAGTTGCAGGAAATAAATTAACATGAAAATTTAAAGAGCAGATTAATTAACTAACATAAATTTACAGAAATTTAAATACAGAATAATACATGGTAACTATTAAATAAATACGTATTCTGGGAACGGAAAGTGACACGCTCGATTGCGCGTCACACGCACAACGAAAAGCCTCGTGCTCGTGCATACGGCTAGGTAGGCTCACGGGGTAGTTCTAGGACACGTCGACATGACACGAAGTTGCAGTGACGCTGTTTGCAAAAACAAAAAGTTCTTTTTATTTCATAAACTTTATAAGAAGATTATAATTGAATTCTGGAAAAGTACAACTATAGGAATCCAATCTTAAGACAATCGCTTTATCCCTTGGACGATGTGAACTTTGAAGACGATAGCTCTGAAGAATGCAGCAGCACTTGGGCAAGAACTCATGATCTCTCTGATGATCTTGAATGATCTGATCCTGATAATGAAGGACTTGAAACTCTTTTTATAGAGTTCTAGAAAATAACTAATTAGTAGTTATTTCTGGATTGCGCAGGCTGGATTGTGCAGGCATTGGATTATGCAAACAGCAAACTGCGCTGGCAGTTACTCGATCGTGGCTCAACTGTATTAGACGCGTGGCATTGTTTGATTAAAATGCGCATGGTCGTGTACAGACAGTTGCCACGTGGTGAGCAATTGATGGCATGTAGGCCACGTATAAAATGTCAGTTATCTTGATGGATTGCGCCACTTGAACTGCGCTAGCTTCAGATTGCGCTGGCTGTACAGTTCTCGAGTGCTGTGCTGCACAAGAAATGAAAGGACTCCTCGTTTATCGGGCTGTCAGGTATCAAAAGATCAGATTTTTGTCAGGTAATGATGACGTTGCCACGTCAGCATAGCGCGCCTGGATGTTAGCACGGTTCGGCCTCGCGTAGTTAATTTGTTGCGCAGTCTGTCTCCTGCACAGTTCATTTGAAGGGTACGCAATTTAATTTTCATTTCTTTTTTGATGGGTGCAACTTGATTTTTAGGACCTACAAGACCCCCTTCAAAGTTTTGGAAATTTGAAATATTCAAAGTTTCGAAATACGTTGAATTTCGAATTTAAAATCAAGTTGCGCAAGTAGCGCTTTGACTGCGCGTTTGGAGGAATCAGCTCCGACTTTTGTGGCGCAATTTGAGGTGACTATTACACTTCTGAAAACTATAAATAGTTTCTATTCTCATTCTGTCAACCTTTACTTGTTTTTGATTTTCTGAAGAGATAGAAGCTTCCCTCCTACTCTGACTACTTCTTCTTCCTCTCGCCGTCGACGTTAATGGGTCCTAAGCGAACTGCCACCGAGAAGGGCAAAGCTCCGGCGGAACCCTCAACTCGTGTTGCGCTACGGATATCTCGCCATGAGATTGGCCATCCAGCGCTGCAAGGTAGATGACAAACTCGATCGAAACCCTTTTTAGGGTTCTTGACATTTTCGAACCTTCATACCTCTCTCTTTTTAGAGATTGATGGTATTGCGCTGCCCTGTTTAGGGTTTTGGTTGCACACACAATAGTTTTTATTTTTATGAAAACTATATTCTTACGCAATCGGTTGGAAAGCGCTGGCAGATGTTCGGCACAATCCATCGATTTGCGCAAGTCGGTTGAGCTAGCGCAAACTGATGCCTTGCACAAGTGGGTTAGCGCAACCTGATGTCTTGCGCAAGTGGATGTGTTGGCGCAATTGGATACTTTGCACATGTGGGCTGCATTGGCGCAATCTGATGCTTTGTACATAGCGCAATTTGATGAACTCTTTTTAAAGAAACTTTATGATTTTGCATGTACTGATCTTTATCTCTTTATTTGATGCAGTTAACCTTAGGGAAGATCCCAATTATGAGGTCTTTGCAGGATCTTTGGCTGAGCCTGAGTTCAAAGAGGATCTTTCCCATGTGACATATCCTTAATATGCCTTGCCGTCATCTCGGCAAGCCATCCTGATGGCACAAGATAATAAAACTCTGCTGTGTTTGATGAACGAGCAGCCACTCTAAACTGCAGACACAGTTACTCATAAGAAGCGATTGTTCCTGTTCGGTGAGGCTTTTGACAAGAACTCTCAGCCTAGACCTCGCATAGAACAGAGACTTTTTCAAAGAGGCGAGAAGATGATACTTCTATCGGAGATTTCCAGATGCCTTCCCCTGTCTCGCTATGCTTTTGCGAGCTATCCCAGAAGGACGGAATGGGATATAACTCCACTTTAGCAAGCCCGAACGGGGAATATCTGTGTGAAGAAGGGGCCGAACAACAAAAACATGTTCTACAGTTCCTCTGAGCGTCACAGCTCCCTACTCAGAGGACTGAAACCCGGTTGCATCCCACCGAAAAACTCTTCCCTGCTGCAACCAGTCAGAACTCCGATATTCGCAAATGAGTTTGTGAAGGTTGAGGAAAGGTATCCAGACCAAGATATTCGATTGACAGGTCTTATGAATCCGGATAACAAGAGATGGATCTGTATAGCCAATTGAATATTGGCTCAATTTGAAGACCGACTTAAGGAGATTGAGCTGTACCAAGCAGTGTATGCCACCATTTATGGTTTCCCGCCTAATCCGTATCTATTCCTTGCATTGGCGGAGAGATACAACTACAGAACAGGGACTTTTATGACACCCTGCGGAGAGATCGGATTGGCTTTACACGAGATGAAGTACATCTCCAGCCTGCCAATGGGGGATATCCCCTATGAAAATTTTGTCCCAACCAATGATGAGTTGGACAAATTACGCCAAGAGAATGCTGACATGGTGGCTGTCTTTGAAGAGCTGCTATGCCACTACAAGATCTGTTTCTTGTACTAGAAGAGTGGTACATCCGGCACCTGCTACTCAACCAAATGGTTGCCATATCTCTTTCTCAACCATATCATTGAGAAGAAGACCAAGGAGCACGATAACTGCAAACCCACCTTCTTCAGACCACTTAGCCACAACGAAGTGATAGGGTTGATGGAAGAGAACAAAGATATGGATATCAAGATCAAGGATGATCTCCAATGTCCTCCTTTCAAGGAAGGAGACATTATTGAAAGCTACATGAGGCTGGGCTACAGGCCCATGTCGAAGGAAGCCCAGCTGGCGGATTTCCTCACTTATTGGCTTCAACGATACGTCGTTCCTGGAGCCAGCGCTTGTAGGAGCGTAAAAAGTACTTCAAAGAAAGAGTCATCTCATTCATAAGTGATCTGCTTTACGCTTAGAGGAATGGGTAATCTCTTTACGCCCAAGATTAGGCTAATCGCTTTATGCCTAAGCAAGCTGATCATTTTACGCTCGGGGCTACACCCATGGTTTTACGCCAAGGACAGAGCAGTCTACTTCACGCTGGACAAAGCTGTCAAATCTAGCATTTAATGCAAACTCTGACATAAAGATATTAATGATGGCATTTACCACAGAATTTAATGGGATTTGTCTTATACAAAAAAACCATTGTTGTCGTTTATGGAGATCGAGCTACTTTATGCTCATTGAACGGTTTCTTTTACGCACGGAGTTTTACATGAGTTCTTTCGCTCATAAAACAATGTGTGCGTAAAGCCTATTTGAGCCATTCTACGCTCAAGGTTATTCAATAACCACTTTACGCAGGGAACCTATGACAGAGCTATTTTTACGCTCATCTCACTGTTTTACGCTCAGAGGATGTTGGAGCTGTTTTTACGCCCTATTCTTTCTGGCCAGTATGGAACGTGGTTTGCTTACATGGCCTTCATGCCATATATTTCGAAGAACGTGTGTACATGCATCCTATTCTCGCTGAAATGATGGGACACGTGTCAACATATGCAAAAGATGACTCTGATCATGGGTGGCAGTTGTTAGCGTAAAGACAGATTTTGGTGTCTTTTTACGCACAGAAGCCCCAGTCTATAAATAGACTTATTTTTCTCAAAGAGACGGAAAGAGAGAGAACAGGAGAGAATACAGAGATCAGGACTTCGAGATTTTGATTCTCCAGAGCATTCTTCTTCAACTTTTCTTCCAGAACAGAGTGAAGCAAAGCAGGAAAGCATTCGGCCTCGCCATCAATGCCCAAGTGCGTCGATACCTTTCTGGTGACTTAGTTCTTCCAAGTTGTTCTACTTCAAGCAGTGATCTTCTTCATCATCATATGGTCCAAGGAACAAAGTGATCATTTACGAATCAGACTTCCATAGCAATACTTTTCCAGAATCAAATTTGTACTTCTTGTACTTTTTTCTCGTTTTATTTTCAAAATCCAACAACTTTTGTTTGGTAATTTTGTTAAGTGAAACAAAATGGCGACTCTGCTGGGGACGACTTTCTCCTCCGACGAGGAAGTGATTGCTCAATATGATGATGTTTCAGTCGGATCGACTAAGAAGACTCTGGTTGTACACTTCGACCAGACTGCCTATGAAGAAATACTTCGAACTGGGGGTGGTTCTCACCACTCCAATGTTCAAAAGTCTCGCAAAGCACGAAAATTTTGGATTCCCAAATCCAAAGTGGTTTCTGATCTCTCTGTGACTTCTGATGAAAAGGGAATTCTTCCCACTCCTGTCGTAGGGGCTTCCGTTCGTAACGAGGCAGTCCTTACTTCAGAGTTGCACTCAAAGTGTGATAATTTATCTCCCGTTTATAATGGAGAAGATAATCAGGTTTCACGCCCACTGCGTAAGAATCAAGTTTTACGCTCAGTGGGTAAGAACCAAATTTTACGCTCAAGGCATAAGAATGAGTCTCCCATTTGTAATGTGGCAGATTCTAATGTTTCTGAGTGTAAGAACCCATCTCCCGTCGGTGACGTGGTAGATTCACACAAATTACGCTCCTCGCGTAAAACAAAATCTTCCATCTGTGATGTGGTAGATAATCAATTTTTACGTTTTACGTGTAAAGGTAAGTCTCCTGTCTGTGACAGTGTAGATAAAATTCACAACGATGTTTGCACATCTAATGTGAATATACCTAAACGCATACAACGTAAAAGTGATGTTGGTAAAACTTCTGTCCTACACCAACAACCTTCTTATACTGCTTTACGCAGAGTACCAAACTTGCAAACCATACGCCATGAAAATGGGGTCCTTCGTGCTAAATCTTAAGATTTACGCACACAACTCCAAACGCGTAAAAATGTACAGTTTGGTTCTGCGAATGAAGCCAGTAATCTTCTTTATACACAGGGGACTAAACGTTTTTCTACCCCAAATGTAATAAAGAAGAATATTCCCTCTACTTCTTTTGACTTACGTGAATTGCTAATACAAAAGCGTAAGAATTTACAATCTCCGGCGATCCTCCCCCAAGAAAGACATCAATGTGGATATCATCAAGTTGTGATCAATTGTTGTTGTTCAGCTTCAAAACGGTCAATTTTTGATCGACTGAATTTTTCACTTCAACATCAAGCTGAAGACCAAAAAGATGAGTTGTCATATGCATCAGTCAACATGGCATCTCATACTAACAGAGGACGACGTTCGAGACGAAATACGTCCCAAACCCTAGGTCAGCAACAGTTCAACAGACTTCTTGATTCTTTTGAAGGAGTATATCAGAATACTCGATCAAGAAGACAAGGACAATTACAGAATTCTGATTCCGAAGCTGGGTGTACTCAATCTGTTGAGTCTGATACCGATAGTGTGGATTCATACTTTTATACTAATCCCTCTATATCTTCAAGAGAGGTTGAATCCTACGCTGTTGGAGATGAACCAGAGACGTCATCTGCTAATACGGAACAACGTCTCACTGCCGTGGAGCAATCATTGAAAGACATGCTCAACATGGTACAAAGCATGCATCAAATAATTTTAAATCAGCAAACTGCTCAACCCTCAGTAATAACTCCGGTACCAGCAGCAGCACAAACTCAAGATAGTCAAGGGGCTGATATACCTTCGAATATTTAAGAACCTGCTGTTAATCAAAATTCTGCATCTCCAGATCCTATCATTCCAGAAGATGTACCACCTCCAGTGGGTGTTACGGTACATCCAACGACTATTCAATCAAATGTGCTTCCTCAAACCAGTGAAGCTATTCAAGCAGTACGTGAACTAAAAGCACAGTTTGAGGTTTTGAGGCACAAAGATCAGCTCCAGAGGTTAGGGATTAAGCAACCCTATCCTCCTCATTGGAATGATGTACCCTTTCCACCAAAGTTCAAGCCACAATCCATGGTTTTATTCGATGGAAAAGCATCTCCCAGTCAATATATCAATTACTTTGATATTATGACTGTACACTTGCAGAAAAATGATGCTCTTCTCACTCGAGTGTTCATTGGGTGTTTGACGGGTTCAGCTTATGACTGGTATCATAGCTTACCCGATAACTCTATTTCGTCTTTTGACGAATTCAAGGCAATGTTTCTCTCCCGCTACTATGAAGGAGGTATGGACATGAACATGTCCTCCTTAATAGAAATAAAACAAAAGGAGAAAGAAGATACTCGGACGTTCATTGAACGTTTCCGACAGGCTACTCTAAAGATGCCTCCTGGTATGCCAGATTCAGCATTGATCGATACATGCAAGATGAATCTGCGACCATCCATTGCTGTCTTCACAGGTTCCCAATTCTCAGATTGGGCTTTATTTATCATAGCAGCAGTTTCTGCCGAAACCAATGGTAGGATGGCTCGGGAACATGGGATGATTTTCGCTTCAGAAGATAAAGGAAAGAAGAGTAATCCTGGTAATAATCCTGGCAATCGTAATGTGAAAGGAAAAGATACTCTTATGGTCAATCTTTCCAAGAACAAAACGACGTCAAGTAATCAGGAATCCTCCAGGTCAAAGGAAGAATACTCTTTTGACGAAAGTGATATTTCAGAGATATTTCAGTGTCTGGTAAAAAGTGGCAAACTTCAGATTCCAGAGCCAAAAAGGCCTAATGAGGTGAATCTGACTGACAATCCCAAATATTGTATCTATCATAGATACATTAATCATCCTACCAGTGCTTGCTACGTCTTGAAAAAGAAGATCCAAGAACTGATAAATGGTGGTGCTATTGCTTTAACCAATGATGACCATACGGTTACGACCAATATGGTTTCTCTTCAGTTCGGGGATTTTCCTCCACAGCAAGTCCCAGATGGAATTATTCCAATTCCGAAGGCGACGATGAAGATCGTGAATATCACGCCTGCCAGAGAAGAAAGTACAGGATTGCTGCCACTCACATTAAAGAATGGTGAAATTATGTGGGTACATCCTGACTTAGTGCCTGAATTGGAAAATGAAGGTAAAACTTCAAAATCCAAGAAGGGCAAGAAAGTCAAAACCTGCAACATGATTTCTCATGTTATTCCAGATTCTGATGACTTGGATCATCTATGGGATGACCTTCCTTTAGAAGATAGACTGAAAGGACTGAACATCTGTCCTCCAAGTCTAGCTCCCCCTACCAAGCTCAAGCTTACCCATCAGCAGTGGCTAGCCATGAATAGTATCCCTTTATATCGGGCACAACAAGTCTTTGCTGCTTGTGAAAAAGCTCCGACAGGGATTTTTCCTAATCCTCCTCCTCCTGTAACTACAGAGACATCTATTCTTCATTCTCCTGAGGTTACAGAAGGTCTTGCTTCTTCCTCTTCCTCTGTTGAAACACCTGTCAAAAGTCCGCTGCCCACTCACTTGTATAGTCAGCAATCTGTTTATCTCATGAAGAAGATGGGTTATGACTTTCAAAAGGCAGAATGTTTGAATTATGATAAAGGAATACGACTTCCTTTCAAAATTCAAAACCAGAATTCTACTGCTGGATTGGGTTCTGAAATACCTCACAACAACCCCCACAAAAAGAAGGCTAAGGAAAGAAAAATTAAATCCTGTAATATGGTATTTCCTTCTCCTGAGTCTAAAGAAGAAACTTTTGCTGGTATAAGATCTGGAAAAGAGTACCACAAAGACTATGAGGGATCCTCCAAAGTAGCAGAAGATGTAGTAGAGACTCTACCAGTTCAACCTTCTCCTGTTCCTGTTAAACCGTCTGTGGTTGAAAAGGGGAAACAGAAGGCAGTACGCTTTGATATCCCATTGAAGCCTGCTTCCAATCAGGGGGTGGTGATGAAGCCTTACAAATTTGACATTCTAGCCCAGTTAGCCAATACTCCGGCTTGACTTTCTATATTTGAACTGCTTTGCCTTTCTAGAGAAAGCAGGGAGACTTTGAGCGAAGCTTTACTTCAAGCAGATTCATGCTTGGCACAACTCAAGACTCCTGATAATATACCAGTGTCATGTCCGCAATGTCATAGTGTGATGGAAGCAATTCCCAACATCACCTTTACACAAGAGGATATGCTATTGAAACACAACAAGCATGATAGGCCTCTGTGTTACACTGGATATGTTGGATCCACTGAAATTGATAGGATTTACATCGATCCTGGATCTTCAATTAGTATAATTCTTCAGAGTATGCTAAGACCCCTGAGGATTCCTACTAGTGAGCTGACTTACACTAGTACTACGATAGTCGGTTTTAACTCTGGCAAGAGCAAACCACTGGGGAAGATTCGTTTGCAGATTCAGATTGGAAATCTTCGAACTATGGTAACTTTCTATGTTATCAACTCGGACGTATCCTATAATATTCTTCTTGGAAGACCGTGGATTCATGAGCACAATATTGTGCCTTCAACTCTTCACCAATGTTTCAAATATGTGGACTCCCAAGGAGTTGTAAAAACTGAGTTTGCTGATATTAATCCGTTCAAGGGTGTTGAAGCCTACTTCTCTGATTCAAGGCTTTATAAACAAGAACATGTGAAAGATATATCAGACATGGTTGAAGATCAATCACCCTCTGAGGATCACTCTATTAATAAAGATCCGCCAGAGGAGCAACCTTTGAAGATCATAGTCAAGGGACGAATCCAATCCCAACCTGTCAATGATCAACCTTTAATGATCAAGGTTAAAGGAAGAACTCAAACTTCATCTGAGGAATCAATAAATATTCCTGCTAAGAGCCAAGTTCAACCTTTGATGATTAAGGTCAAAGGATGTGCTTCTTGCACGAATGATCCAGAACTACCGTTGATTGTCAATCTTGGCAAAACTACGCAGAAGACGGATGATGGTCCACTGTTGATTAATCCAAAGCGTAGCAATCAGACTGTAAATGATGTAAATACTGATCATTCTGTACTTTTTGATATCAATGAAGATTTCCTGTTCGAGTATATGGCTGTCAAGTTTATTGAAAGAATGACTTTATCTTCTGATAATCAAAGTCATCAATATAAAGACAACGTAGAATCGGAAGAAATTCTATTCATCGAATCCGATATTTCTTATTCCTCATATTGTGAATCTGGGCAAGTACTCTCAGTCAATATGGTTCAAACCGATGATGAATCAGAGCCATTTGAAAATGATCCTTGGGCTCAACAAATGGATACTCAATGGGAACTTCGTTTTGAACAACGACAGCCACCTACAGAAGATGAGGTTATTCAGATTGATGTCGGAGATAGAGTTACGTCCAAACCAATATTCATCAGTAAGAATCTTTCTGAAGATGAAAAGGAAGAGCTAATAAAACTTATAAAAGATTACATTGACATCTTTGCATGGAGTTATGAAGATATGCCAGGGCTAGATCCTACAGTTGCTACCCATAAACTCAATATTTTGCCTAATGTCAAGCCTGTAAAACAACAGCAACGACGCTTTAGACCAGATATGATGGATGCAATTGAGGCAGAAGTCAAAAAGCTGATTACGTGTGGCTTTGTTCGTGAAGAACAACACCCAGATTGGGTGGCCAATATTGTTCCTGTTATGAAAAAGAACGGAAAAGTCCGAGTTTGTATAGATTATCGAGATCTTAATACGGCTTGTCCAAAAGATGAATTTCTACTTCCAATTACTGATATCATGATAGCCAATACATGTGGTTTTGAACGCATGTCTTTCATGGACGGATTCTCAGGATACAATCAAATCAAGATACATCCAGAAGATGAGAAGCACACCGCTTTTCGTACATCTCTTGGGGTCTACTGCTATACAGTTATGCCGTTTGGTCTTAAAAATGCTGGTGCCACATATCAACGGGCTATGAGCAATATCTTTCAAGAACATCTACGGAAGATAGTTGAATGCTATGTAGATGACATCGCTGTTAAAAGTCGATCAAAGGATGATCACATTCAGGACTTGAGAACAGTATTTAAATTGATGCGTCAGCATCAATTGAAAATAAACCCTACTAAGTCTTTCTTAGGGGTCTCTAGTGGCAAGTTTCTAGGATTTGTCATTACCTCTCAAGGTATCCATGTTGATCCTGACAAGGTTAAAGCAATTCTTGAAATGCGACCTCCTCGTAATCTGAAAGAACTCCGTGGCTTTCAGGGCCGTATTGCCTATATCAGAAGATTTATATCTAATCTTTCTGGGAGATGTCAACCTTTCTCCCGTCTATTAAAGAAAGGGGTATCTTTCGTCTGGGATGAAGCATGTCAAAAAGCCTTCAATGACATTAAGCAATATCTTACAAATCCACCTGTTCTGGTACCTCCGGTGGTAGGGAGACCATTTTTGCTATATATTCGATCTTTAGATCATTCACTTGGCGCTCTTCTAGCACAAAAAAGTGATATGGGTCATGAACAAGCAATATATTATCTGAGCAGAATGATGATCGGAGCCGAACACAGATATACTCCTGTAGAAAAGGAATGTCTAGCTTTGGTTTTTGCCGTCCAAAAGACAAGACATTATGTCACCGGACAGACTATTCATGTCATCTCCAGAATAAATCCCATTCGGGTATTGATGAGGAAAACGAGCATTCTTAATTCCAGGTTAGCTACCTGGGCAATGTTACTCACCCCCTATGATATGATTTATGTACCTCAAAAATCAGTGAAAGGCCAAGCGTTAGCTAATTTCTTAGCCGCTCATCCTATACCTGAAACTTCGAAGTTATATGAAGACATTCCAGACGAAGTAGTGGATTGTAACATGATTTCGAAGAATGATATATGGCAATTATATTTTGACGGAGCATCAAGAGTAGGACCTAAAGGCAATATTGTCTCTGGGGTAGGAATTGTCTTGGTTTCTCCTGACAAAATGGTCATATACCGTGCTTATTCTCTTAATGAGCCATGCTCTAACAATGTAGCAGAATATAATGCTTTATTGATTGGTCTCCAAGTAGCAAAACAATTGGATATTGAATTCCTAGAGGCTTATGGAGATTCTCAATTGATCGTTAATCAAGTTAGAGGAACTTATGAAGTCAGAAATCCTGATCTCATCCCTTATCATCAAGTGGTAGTCGAGTTGGTCCTTTCATTCAAAGGATTCTTCATTGAATTTGTACCACGTTCTCAGAATGTGGAGGCTGATGCTCTTGCCAGTTTAGCTGCAGACTTGGCTGTCCCAATCCGAAGGCAAAATACAATTACTTTGTTAGACCGAGACTTGTTCTGTGTGAAGAGTAATCTGCATATTGAACAAAGTTATACTACAGAGTCAAGTTCCCAACAGAAAGATTGGAGAACTCCATTCATTGATTATGCAGTTCATGGAATTTTGCCTGAAGATCTTAAAGAAGCTGCATCAATTAAGAGACGATCATTTCGATTCTATTATGATTCGTCTTTACATATGCTATATCGTCGTTCATATGACGAACTTTTGCTGTGCTGTCTTTCAGAAAGTGAAGCCAAACAAACACTGCATGAGGCTCATGATGGTGTATGTGGTGCTCATCAACCGGGTCCAAAGTTGCAAGACCGCATTCGGAGAATGGGGTATTATTGGCCTTCTATGATAGCAGATGCTGTGGACTATGCCAGAAGATGTAAAGCATGTCAGATTCATGCTAATTTTATTCATCAACCGTCTGAATTTCTACATCCTACAGCAGCCTCTTGGCCCTTTGAAGCTTGGGGTATGGATGTTATTGGCCCTATTAACCCTCCTTCTGTCAAAGGACATCGGTTTATACTAGCTATAACCGATTACTTTTCGAAGTGGGCAGAAGCAGTCCCCCTTACGGAAGTGAAAACATCTAATATGATCAATTTTATCAAGCACCATGTCATTTATCGTTTCGGAATTCCTCGACGGATAATTCATGACAATGGTCCACAATTTGCCAGTCAAGCATTTTATCGATTTTGCGACAAGAATCGAATTCAGAATTTGGCTTCTACGGCTTATAATCCAGCTGCTAATGGTTTAGCTGAAGCTTTCAATAAGACGATCATCAAACTTCTCAAAAAGTTTGTCTCTTCTAATAAACGTGATTGGAATGAGAAACTTGGAGAATGTTTATGGGCTTATCGAACAACAGTCCGAACTCCTACTGGTTTTACACCATTCTCATTGGTCTATGGATGCGAAGCTGTTCTCCCATTAGAAATCTAGATCCCTTCTCTACGAATAGCCATTGCTAATGAGCTAACTACAGAGAATAATGATTGCTTACGTCTCCAAGAACTTGAAGGATTGGATGAGAAGCGTCTTCAAGCACAACAACACATTGAACTGTATCAAGCCCGCATATCTCGAACTTTTAATCGTAAAGTTAAGGATAGGGCATTCAAAGTTGGCGAGCTTGTATTAACTGTTCGGAGACCGATGGTAATGACTCATAAAAGTAAAGGGAAATTCCAAGCAAAATGGGAAGGCCCTTATGTAATCGAGTCTGTGTTTTCCAATGGTGCCTATCGGTTGTCAAAGCCCAATGGAGATCTACTCATGCTACCGATCAATGGTAAATTTCTGACGAAATACTATGTATAAAAAAAAAAGACAGAACAAATAAAATAAAATAATAAAGCTTCTTTTATTATTCAGGACGAGGGCCACTCCCTTCCTTATTGAATACATAGTCGGCCAATGCATAGAAGGTATCGTTTCCTGAACACATGCGTAATTTGCAGGCAGCCATCCTCGACGCTTCTTCTTCAGGAGTTTTCCCTGGCTCTACTAGAAAAGTAAGAATGTCTTCGGGTGGCTTAGGCGCTGAAGAGCTTCCACCTATTTCGATTGAGCCTGATGAGCCTGATGCAGGAAGATCAACTGGGAACGTCTCAATGATACCCTCGAGTTTCTGGAAGACTTCATTCTTTCGCTGGGCATCCTCGGAAGACATTTTCAAACAGAGGAGGAGAAATAAGAATGAAGGGTTACAAGCAATTCTCATCTATTTATGGAGGATGATTACTAACGACTGTTTCTGAAAAGGCTCGTCCATTCATGTTACCAGGTTCATCTATTTTAATTATGGAATTTGAATCGTCCTTTCTGTTCCCAAGAAACACGCTGATTCATCCACCGCCTTGACATTTACGCTCATAACATCCGTCTTCCTAATCCCCAGCTACCAAGGTTTGGTTAAGCTGACTTCTTATTTCCAGGGAAAGGGTTTTTTTATACCTTCTATTTTTATCAATTGATTAGAAAGTGGGATTCACTATTTCTCATGTTTTCATGACCTCTGAATAAATATTAAATCTACTTTCTTTTCCTATCTATCATTTCTATTTTTGACCTCTGCATAGATATTAGTCTAATTTTCTTTTGAGTTCATATATGCTATTATGTCCATATTACCTCTGATAGTATCATATACTCTAAAACAGAAAATAGGATTTTATTTATCTATCATGTCCTTATTACAACCAGATAGATACAAATCATTGATCATAGAAGAATCAACATTTCATTCCCATATCATCAAAAAGTCTATTACATTTCTTAGACTTTCTTACAAGTTATAATGGAAATCTTTTACATTCTTGAATTTTCATTCTATACACCAACAAATAACCTAATAGAGATCTATTTCCTCTTTGATCTTCTTTGGCGGGTTCGTTGTTGGTGGCAATTCCTGACTGTCTGAGCCCCAGTGGTAACCGGAACAGCAGGAATCAAACTCTGGTCTTATCTCTCAGACGAGAGGAGAATCCCAGAGTATGGCAGCCCGAAGGCGCGTTGCTGCCAATACAACTGGTAGATTAGGGGCGGCACCTCAAAGGAGATAGGAACGTATCCAGCATTGGGATACGATTCCTAGTTCTGCCGTGAAAGGAACTCTACTACCCGATTCCTCGGGATAGAGTTGACTCCACCATCCAACTCTCCGTGTATAAAGGCTCTTCCTACCAACAGAGGAAGACCCTTCTATCTCACGAAGAGTTCTGAGTTGTCTGATTTGTGCGTCAAAAGCGCATGAGCTCCCTGATGTTGATGTCAGAAGAACGTTCTTCACAGCGTCAAAATTGCCAATGCCGGTTCTGGAAAAGCTGTTCAGCCAAACTTCTGCAGAAACAACAAAGAAGAAGTATTTTTCAGAAGTATTATCAGATGCGTATTAAATGCTAATTAAAAATAGATCAACAAGGCTTTTATGCCGATGATTCAACAAGGATTTTACGCCGATGATTCAACAAGGCTTTTACGCCGATGATTCAACAAGGCTTTTACACCAGCGCTTCAGCAAGGCTTTTACGCCAGTGCTTCAGCAAGGCTTTTACGCCAGCGCTTCAGCAAGGCTTTTACGCCAGTGCTTCAGCAAGGCTTTTACGCCAGTGCTTCAGCAAGGCTTTTACGCCAGTATCCCAGTGAGTTTTTATGCTCGTCAAGAATTTACATTTATAAAGTAGATGTATTCAACGAAAAATTCGAGAGACAAATACTTGCTTACTATCGGATTTACCATTTGAGTCGAATGGTTTGGCTCTAATGGTGGTTGAATCTGCATCTAAAGACTGGGCGTACAAAAGAACACTGTGGGAAAGCTCCGCCATTGTCACTTGTTGGAGAACAACATTACAGAAAGTTGTATTCAGAGGAATGAGTACGAGAATATGTGAAACATTCTCGGCTATTTATAAAGGCTGAAGAACTGTTGGAAAGAGTCTATTTCGGGGGAAGATCCTATTTAAAGGCTCTCGTAACCACAAGACAGACGCCACGTGTCGGTTTGTTTCTCGGGAATGAACAACCATAGAAACAGTCAAAATAAAATGTTGAACAGTTCTATCTACTAACAGATGAGATTAACATCAAGATCTTATTTATAAAGAGGGGAGTGGACCCTTACATATAAAGAGAGTCGCAATACATGGATCATTTTCCCTCTCCTTCGTTGGGTTGACGAAGGGAGGCACCCAATTCGTGCATGTTGCGAATCCCAGAGCGACGCATCAGATTTAAAAATGCTTCTGCATCTCCAGAGCCTTCATATGTAGTTGAGGGGCCACCATCAATACGACTAAAGACCGCAGGAGTTACTCCAAAATACTCTAAAAGGTTGCACGCTCGCTCGAAATCAAGCCTTGAGCCTGAAGCCTCTTCATTTCTAATCTCCTTCTTGGACGCCATGTCACTATGGAGATGAATGACAAGAGTGAAGAATTTCTCCTTATTTATACGGTTAAATCAGATCTTCATATTCCTCATTGGAAACGGTTCATTATAAATGCAAAACTCGGGGAAGCGAAAAGGCCTTTAAGAGTTTCGAAAAAGGAAATTCATTGTGACAATTAAGTGTTGACCGACACTGTTGAAGATTACGCCGACTATTAGACATCCCTGCTTTTATGCGGATGGCTGTTGCGTATCCTAAATTTTACGCTAGCAGGTCAAATATCAACTTTTACGCTTCTGTTCAAAGTATTTCAAATTTTAGAGATATTTGAAAACTTTGAAGGGGGTCTTGTAGGAGCGTAAAAAGTGCTTCAAAGAAAGAGTCATCTCATTCATAAGTGATCTGCTTTACGCCTAGAGGAATGGGTAATCTCTTTACGCCCAAGATTAGGCTAATCGCTTTATGCCTAAGCAAGCTGATCATTTTACGCTCGGGGCTACACCCATGGTTTTACGCCAAGGACAGAGCAGTCTACTTCACGCTGGACAAAGCTGTCAAATCTAGCATTTAATGCAAACTCTGACATGAAGATATTAATGATGGCATTTACCACAGAATTTAATGGGATTTGTCTTATACAAAAAAACCATTGTTGTCGTTTATGGAGATCGAGCTACTTTACGCTCATTGAACGGTTTCTTTTACGCACGGAGTTTTACATGAGTTCTTACGCTCATAAAATAATGTGTGCGTAAAGTCTATTTGAGCCATTCTACGCTCAAGGTTATTCAATAACCACTTTATGCAGGGAACCTATGACAGAGCTATTTTTACGCTCATCTCACTGTTTTATGCTCAGAGGATGTTGGAGCTGTTTTTACGCCCTATTCTTTCTGGCCAGTATGGAACGTGGTTTGCTTACATGGCCTTCATGCCATATATTTCGAAGAACGTGTGTACATGCATCCTATTCTCGCTGAAATGATGGGATGCGTGTCAACATATGCAAAGGATGACTCTGATCATGGGTGGCAGTTGTTAGCGTAAAGACAGATTTTGGTGTCTTTTTACGCACAGAAGCCCCAGTCTATAAATAGACTCATTTTTCTCAAAGAGACGGACAGAGAGAGAATATGAGAGAATACAGAGATCAGGACTTCGAGATTTTGATTCTCCAGAGCATTCTTCTTCAACTTATCTTCCAGAACAGAGTGAAGCAAAGCAGAAAAGCATTCGGCCTCGCCATCAGTGCCCAAGTGCGTCGATACCTTTCTGGTGACTTAGTTCTTCCAAGTTGTTCTACTTCAAGCAGTGATCTTTTTCATCATCATATGGTCCAATGAACAAAGTGATCATTTACGAATCAGACTTCCATAGTAATACTTTCCCAGAATCAAATTTGTACTTCTTGTACTTTTTTCTCGTTTTATTTTCAAAATCCAACAACTTTTGTTTGGCAATTTTGTTAAGTGAAACAGAGCCGTCGATCGCTTTCATCGAGGCGTACTATTTGCTGCTGCCCGCTTAGTCTTCGGCTACCGGATGGATCTATTGTCAGTGATGACTTGCAGAGTGAATGCTGGCCTCCGCCTTTTTGTCGATCAAATGCTTCGAGGAAAGGGCAAGAAAGGAAGCTTTCCTCGGCTGGAGCTACCATACACATATCTGTTCGGATGGCTGCTTCTATACTATCCTTCACTAATGAACCCCGATATAGGGGCGGTGAGTGGTAGCTTCTTGAGGAGATTCTCTAAAAGAAAGTGGATATATACCACTTTAAGAGATTGCAGGCGCGCTCTGAATCTCAGAAAGGGATGGAACTTCTAGTGTGTTCCCCCTCTAGCTGGCTACGAGCATATGTCTACCAACCTTGTCGACTCTGGGAGGGCACAACCTCTTGGCCACATAATTTTTGACTGGTTGAAGATGATCCGGCCATCTCACTTGGTGTACCGGTTTGAAGATGAATGCTATCTGGAGCCTTATCTCCCTAGCCGTTTTATATGCCAATTCGGCTTTGACCAATTCCATGTAGGCAACACCATAACGTGCCTACAGGAAAAAGTTTATCTGATCGATGGAGCCCGGGCTTGGGCTTACTATAATGCTCGGGACACGAGGATGACATTTTTAATGCCGCTAAAGAGCGATCGTGGTCCTCGCATGCTATATACTTATTCGCTCTTCTACACATCAGCGAATACCTTTGCTGAGAATTTCAACTTATCAGATAGCTTTGCGACAGCAACGCAATTAAAGAAGGGAGCATCTGTTGTGTTGGCTCCTGGTAATGATGAAGAGGATGAGCCAGTTGATGCACCGTTGGAAGCTTCGAGGGAAGCCAACTTCCCTGAAGAAGTCAACGAGCCGCTGCGCGTCTCCTTGAAGGTTGTCAGATCTCCAATCAAGGAGAGGAAGAAGAGGAAGGCGGAAGAACCTTCTTCTCCAGTTTCTAAGAGGAAAATTGTCTTAGAATCCTTAGAAAGGGTCACTACCCGGTCGCAATTTCGGCAACAGGCTGAGTCGACTCAAAGAGAAGAGGCGACGACTCCGACCTTTCTTCAAAGACAAGTAGATGTTGTAGATGTAGAGAGTCCGGAGAGACCTATACGCAGAAAGAAAATAGTTTTCAGAAGGAAAGTGGCCACTCCTCCAAGACCTATCCTGTCATCGGTCGTGACCAGTGCTGTCGTCGGAGTCATGATGTCGTCTCCTACACTTGCCCTTGAACCCAGGCAGGAAGCTTTCAGTCCAGAGAAGAGGGACGAGGTTGTAGAGACCAGGAAGGAAATCGCGGAGACAGCAGATGAGGCAGCGAAGCCAAATGAGCCAGAAACATCTCCCGAAGCACTGCAACCTCCAACACTTGCAACAGAAACCGCCCACCTTCCAGCTTCTCCTCGATCACTACATGCCGAAGAAGATCAGTTAATGATTGAGGCACTGGAATATTGTGACTTTGGCTTCCATGATGATGTAGATCCAGTTGCCGCAACTGATAGTGAAGAAGCACGAAAAGAGAGTGCAAGTGATGAAGATACATCAGCAGAGACTGTTGATGACACTCTGAATCCAGAAGAGGATGCTGATGTACATACATCCCCATAAAAGAATGCTATTAAAGGAATAGCACCAGAGGAAGCTACTGTCACCCATCAAGGAGGTATTGGTATTGACTGATATTAATACCCTTCTTTTATGTATTAAATGGCTGACATCTTAATTTTTATCCATGTAAAAATTCAACTTTCTCCGATTCCTCCAATATGCACTGATATAGTACAAATAAAGGCGATAGCCAGCAGTAGCCGTCATTTATCAGGCGGCTCTGAAGCAGGTAGTAGCCAGGCAGTAATGTCTGAAGCTACTTCTTGAGGCTACAACCCATGTCAGCAGATGACAAACTTGTCACTTGACCCAGCAATGGTAAGATTGCCCTTACTTTTGATCCTTTTCGATAGTTGCTAATGACATCAAACTGATGGGGTTTATTTGATTTTGCAGAGGAACATCTGGAAGGAGCAACCAGCTCTACCATAGCTCCCTTGTCCAAAGAGACTACAGTTCATGCTGTCAAACTTTCGCCTGCGCCGGCACCTGCTACTTCAACATCTATGGGAGTAGCTGCTACACCCGGTGCAATAGCTACTAACAGATTTTATAATTGGCTCCTTCACCAACCTTTTCTTCAATTTATTGGGACCCTTAGTAGAAAGGGTAATGGAGAAAGAAGATGTTGGTTTCATCACTGTTAGAGGTCCAACCTCTTATCTGATCAGTGCCATCCGAAATCAAGGTGACGAAGCTTAAGCTATTTATCTTGAACACATACTGGATGAGCTGAGGAATCAGTTAAGATCTACAAAGATCTTAATCAGGGGGAGGTGGAACTGGTACATGCTGAGTTTGAGAGGATGTCTCGAGAGGCTGCAGTTACGAAAGCTGATTTCCAGGTTTTCTTGGACACTTTCGCTACCAAGTCTTCAGAGTATAACTCCCAGATGGAAAAAATAGCATCTGCTGCTGGAGAGAAGGAAAAGAAAGTTGCCGAGCTGAAAGCAGAGTTCGATCGACTTCAAGAAGAGTTGAGAATTGTTCAACTTGCTCTGGAAGAAGAGACCACTCAACATCAAGCTGTAGTCCAGCAACTGGACATTCTGACCCACGAAAGAAATGAGTATATCAGGACTCATCAAGCTAAAATCTCCCGCCGATTAGTAACCTTGCCGACTTTTGATGATAAATCTGGAATGGAGGAAGCTAGAAGGCGGGTGATGGATTCTCGTGGGGAGCGACTTCAAACTTTAAAGCAGCAGATGGCTAGTTTGATGACCCCACCAGCTGAATATGAAGACTTTTTGTATCTTCTGTTTTGTGACATATCTTTTTGTAATGCCTTTTAATTCTGATCAATAAAAAGACAGTCTCTTTGTGGCTCTATTATTTATTGCATATCTCATTCGGATATAAATAATAACGATAGAATATATATTCAGAGGTCCGAGACATGATATATTTCTTGATTTAGAAAATAATTATATTTATTATATCTGCTCAGAGGTAATGTGGACATGGCAGGATATAATTTGTTGAATATCATTATTTCAGTAGACAACTTAATTAAAGGTAACAAATACATGACAAGTTGCTGATATGAATGAACGGATGAATCGTCAAAATTTATGAACGAAATAAATCGTTGGAATGAACGGATGAACCGTCAGAGGAATTGAATGAACAGGTGATCCGTCAGATGGATGGATGAACGGGTGAACCGTCAAATGAATGGATGAACGGGTAAACCGTTGGATGAATGGGATGAACGGGCGAACCGTCGGATGAATGTAATGAACGGGCGAACCATCGAATGAATGGATGAATGGGCGAACCGTCGGATGAATGAAATGAACGTATGAACCGTCGGATGAATGTAATGAACGGGTGAACCGTCGGATGAATGTAATAAACGGGCGAACCGTTGAATGAATGTGTCGCTTCGTTGTTTCACGAATCTCTGTCTATAAATAGAAGAGAAAATTAGATGAAATGATCACCTTCACTTTTCAATATAAAGATGTCGTCTGGAGATGCATCCAAGAAGGCTGAGATCGCCCCGAAGGTTGAAACGGGCACTGAAGAACGTCCTGCCGAACCGACCCAGCCAAAGCAGACGGAGGCAGGCGAAGGTTCGTCTGCACCCCAGCCACTGCGGGATATCCTGGACTTCCTGGTTGTACCAGGGAAGACTGAAGAAGAAGAGGCCATGAGGATGGCCCTTGCAAGTTTCTGGTGGGTTCGAGCAAGGATGTTCTCGGCTCTTTTGCCGTTTTTATTTTTGAGAAGGACGGTAGTGGTCCTTGTCCTGTCTTCAAGAAGGACGATAGTGATTCTCATCCCTGACATCTTGTAACACCATTTATGATGAAATAAAATAAAATTTTATTTATGAACTGTTTTGTCATATCTACAAGAAATTCCTTTTACATTCATACATAGTACTTTTTAAGGAATTTGCCATTGATAGGCATCATTGCAACTCGATCGTCCAACTCTGTGAGTTGATAGACTCCATTCGAGAAAACTTTGCTCACGATATATGGACCTTCCCACTTCGCGTCGAATTTGCCCTTACTCATATGAGTCATGGTCATAGGACGTCTGACGGTTAGAACCAGTTCTCCTTTCTGAAAAGCCCTGACCTTAACTTTGCGATTGAAAGCTTTTGAGATTCGGGCTTGATATAACTCAATATGCTGTTGAGTCAATAACCATTTCTCGTCGAGCACTTCTAATTCTTGAAGTGGAAGAAGGTCGTTGTTCTTTGTAGTGAGCTCGTTTGCAATGGCAATCCGTAGGGATGGGATCTGAAGTTTCAAAGTTAGAACTGCTTCACAACCATACACAATAAAAAAAGGTGTACAACCTGTAGGGTTACGGACCATAGTACGGTAGGCCCATAGACATTTTCCGAGTTTCTCGCTCCAATTCTGTTTGTTAGTAGATACAAACTTCTTAAGAAGTTTGATAATAGTTTTGTTAAAGGCTTCAGCTAAACCATTAACAGCAGGATTATAAGCCGTCGAAGCGACATTGTCAATCCGATGATCGTCACAGAACCTGGTGAACTTTTGACTGATGAACTGAGGTTCGTTGTCATGAATGATTCATCGAGCTACACCAAATCTATAGATGACATGGTGTTTGACGAAGTTGATGACGCTGCTAGTTTTGACTTCAGCCAGAGGTATAGCTTCAGCCCATTTGGAGAAGTAGTCGGTTATTGCTAGTATGAACCGATGTCCTCTAGAAGAAGGAGGGTTGATAGGACCTATAATATCCATGCCCCAGGCTTCAAAAGGCCAGGAAGCAGCAGTTGGATGAAGGAATTTCGACTGTTGATGGATGAAATCTGTATGGATTTGACAAGCTCGGCATTTTCTTGCATATTCTATGGCATCAGATACCATAGAGGGCCAATAGTAACACATGCGTCGGATACGATCCTGCAGTTTAGGACCGAGTTGATGTGTTTTGTAAACACCATCATGAGCTTCACGTAATACTTGCTTTGCTTCATCACCGGCAAGACAGCATAAAAGAAGACCGTCATAAATCCGTCGATAGAGAGTCTTAGTGGTCTGATTATAGTAGAACCAGAGAGATCGTTGACGAATACTCGTAGCCTCCTTGGGGTCTTCAGGAAGTATATCATGGACCACGAAATTGATGAAAGGAGCTCTCCAATCTTCACTGATAACATTGGCTTCAATAAGATTACTGAAGTCAATATTACGATTGTTTTTGATGCAGAACAATTCCCGATTGGAGACAACCACCACCTGTTGTCTTTTGACAGGGATGGCTAAGGCTGCTGCAAGATTGGCCAAAGCATCTACTTCAGTATTGCAAGCTCGGCGGACATATTCGATGAAGAAGGCTTTGAGTGATGTAGCCATGCTGATTGCCACTTCATAATAAAGCACTAGATCTTGATGACTAACTTTATAGGTTCCTCTAACCTGGTTAACAACCAGCTTGGAGTCACCATAAACTTTAAGATATTCGACGTCCAGTTGTTTAGCTAACTGAAGTCCAATGAGTAGAGCATTGTATTCTGCTACGTTGTAAGAGCAAGGTTCATCCAGGGAGTAGGCTCATTGGATAGTTGACCCGTCTGGAGAAACAAGAACAACCCCAACTCCTGCGATAATAGTACCATTTGGTCCGATCCTGGATGCACCGTTGAAGAACAGAAGCCAAGTAAAAATTCTTCGGAGATCATATTTGATTCCAATGTCTCGTCTGGAATTTCATCATAGAGTTTGGATGTCTCCGGTATAGGATGAGCAGCTAAAAAGTCAGCCAGTGCTTGACCTTTGACAGACTTTTGCGGAACATAAACCATGTCATATTGGGCTAGCAGAATGGCCCATGTAGCTAACCGAGAATTGAGTGTGCTGGGTTTCTTTATTAATACTTGAAGAGGATTAACTCGGGATATGACATGAATAGTTTGTCCAATGATGTAATGCCTTGTCTTTTGAACAACAAATATAAGAGCTAAGCATTCTTTTTCGACCGGACTATAATGGTGTTCGGCACCAATCATAGTACGACTGAGATAATAGATGGCCTGTTCATGACCTTCTTTGTTCTTTTGGGCAAGTAAAGCACCCAATAAATGATCCATAGCACGGACATACATTAAGAATGGTATGCCCGAGATCGGTGGCACCAAGACTGGTGGGTTCATGAGATATCGCTTTATGTCATCGAATGATTGTTGATATTCTTCGGTCCAAATAAAAGGTACACCTTTCTTCATTAGCTGAATAAATGGTCTGCAGCGTCCAGACAGATTTGAAATAAACCTCATGATGTACGCAAGTCGACCTTGGAATCCTCGTAGCTCTTTTAGGGTGCATGGAGGATGCATCTCTTGAATGGCTTTGATCTTCTCGGGATCCACGTGTATACCCTTAGAGTTAATGAGGAAGCCGAGAAATTTACCACTAGAGACACCCAAGAATGACTTGGTGGGCTTCATTTTGAGTTGATGTTGGAGATTGAAGATTGTTCTTAAGTCTTGGATGTGATCTTCCTTTAGACGACTCTTGACGGCAATATTGTCGACATAACATTCAACAGTCTTACGAAGATGATCTCGAAAGATGGTATTCATAGCTCGTTGGTAAGTTGTACCCGCATTCTTGAGACCAAATGGCATCACGGTATAGTAGTAGACTCCACGAGGAGTACGGAAAGAAGTGTGTTTTTCATCTTCAGGATGCATCTGATTCTGATTGTATCCAGAAAATCCATCCATGAAGGATATTCGCTCGAACCCACAAGTATTGTCGATCATGACATCTGTGATCGGGAGAGGAAACTCATCTTTTGGACAGGCTTCATTAAGATCCCGGAAGTCGATGCAAACTCGAACTTTACCAGTTTTCTTTAAGACTGGGATAACATTGGCTACCCAATCTGGATGTTGTTCGTCTCGAATAAAGCCACAAGCTATAAGCTTTTTAACTTCATCATCAATAGCGTCCATCATTTCTGGCTTGAATCGCCTTTGATGTTGTTTGACTGGCTTTGTATTAGGCAAGATATTCAATTTGTGAGTAGCAATTTTGGGATCTAAACCTGGCATTTCTTCATAACTCCAAACAAAGACATCAATATATTCTCGAATAAGAAGAATTAATTCTTGTTTATCTTCCTCTGGAAGGTTCTTGCTGATGAATATTGGACGAGGCGACCCGCTTTCTCCTACGTCAATTTGAACTAATTGATCTTCGGTAGGAGGTTCCCGTTGTTTGAATCGGAGTTCCTATTGTGTATCCATTCGTTGAGCCCAAGGATCTGTTTCAGGACTTTCTTCGATATCTTTGTTATAGTCTTCTGGAAGTTCGGCAGAGACCATGTTAGAAGGTACGATCAGCCGATGAACCTGACCAATGATAGTGTCAGAGTCCAAAGATCTAGAATCAAAAGAGTTAGAGCGCTATTCACTATCGGACTCGGAGACTGCTGGAGATAAGACTAGAGGTAAAGCATATCCAAGACCTCTTTTTGTCCTGCTGTAGTACATCTCTGATTTTTCTTTCGGAACAACCGTACGGATAGGAGTTCTTCTACCCTTACCGTAGTTGAGGCCATTCTTGAAGTCATAACCCATCTTTCGGATGATGTCTTTTGATTGTTGACTATAAAGACGAAGTTGGAGACGTCCCATATCGTTATTTTTGCTATCATCCGTATAGCTGAATTTTTGTTCTGGTCCTTTACTAAAAACTATTGGGCTCTCGCCTCTCTTTCGAGAAGGGACAACAAAGTATGAATCTTTTGGATGTTCGAGTAAGACCTCTGTCTAAAAAGACTGTACAACTCTCGTTGTGAATGACTGAAAGCTATTTAACATATCCAAATAGCACTTAGTATGATAAATAATATCAGTATACTGAAAAGGAGATGCTTTTTCATTGATTTGTACATCTGTATTTACAACAGGACCTTTAGCCTTAGCAGGCTTAGTCAGATTGATTACAAGAGGGGGAGAAGAAGAACGTGGAGGAGGATTGGACTTATTACGATGGAGGTCGATAACAAGCAGCTCAGAAGAGGTGAGCTCCCTTTGATCCTTGTTACGACGGAGGTCGATAACAAGCGGCTCAGAAGAGGTGAGCTCTCTTTGATCTTGACCACCATCGGTTGATTGCTTCCGGACTGGCAAATGAATAGCCAATGGTTTAGAGGATTGAGGATGAGAAACATGCCCTTTAACAGGTATGGTGAGGGTGTCATTGGGTACTGCTTCTTGTTCTTCTTCATTGTCCAGAGCCAGTACTACCTTCATGAACTCATCCTTATACATGCGAGCATCGTTACAATATGCTTCGACGCCTTTGAAAGGATAGAGATCCGCAACCTCTTTTTGAACTTCTCCATTATCATCAATGTATTTGAAACATTGATGGAGAGTTGAAGGAACAATGTTGTGTTCGTGAAGGAATGGTCTCCCCAAAGGAGCATTGTAAGAGCAACCATGGTTGTCTATAATGTAGAAGGTCACCTTTGTGCGAAGATTGCCTATTTGGAGTTTTAGGCGAATCTTGCCCAGAGGCTCACTTCTTTCCTGATTAAACCCAATATGGTGGTGATTGTACCAGAAAGACTATGTGTCACGCCCCAGTACCGAAATACGGAGACGGACTAGGCCAGCTACTCCATATGAGATACGTAACGTCATACGGCGATCGTGGTTGTCGAGAGACTAGGGGGTACATGCTACAATCAAGTCTCCTATGGTCCCACAGAGTTCTATGTCTCAATCAATCAAATCACATCAGCAAATAAATAAACATTAAAGATAAAGCAGTAAGGCGTCCCCGACGCTTCATCAAAATGATCATGAGAGACTAGCTTTATAATTTAGCTATCTCAGAGAGTCAGGAGTACAAAATTATACACAGTTGCAGTCTGTTTAATTACAATCATGTACTGACACAAAATATCAAGTAATCCGGCTAACAGGTGTCGGTGGCTAAATGCCGCACAAAAATATAAGCAGGAGTGGTGGAGAAGAAACCCACTCGAGTCCCCGAACCGCCATGCTCCTAGTATGCGAGATCTGGCCAAACAAAACCAGCGGGGTCAGCCCCGAATAGCAAGTACCGCCAAAGGGGCACAAGAGTTAAGATTAAAAACCCAGATAATAGAATGATTGATAATAGTAATACTTATGCAACTATTATAGGGTAGCGCAACATCCTCGAACCCATATGGCACCCTTACAACCAAACAAGGACAAAAGGTGCCGCATGGAGTCGGGACGTGTCGTACTCTATAACTTTCACATAAGTTAAAAGGTATAAACAATAAAATCTCCTGATCGTGACTTCGGTCGATAGCCTATCGCAGCACAATAACCAACCCAATAATCAAACAAGAACATGGGTTGGATCATGTACCATGATAGACCATGTTCCTCAGTCATTCACAGAAGTAGCACTTCACAACCAGAATAAGTCTTCCGTTCATAACTTCGGTCCACAGCCTGTCATAGTACGATAACCAATCCAACAATCAAACAAGAACATGGGTTGGATCACGTACCATGACAGTCCGCTTCCCTCAGTTATTCACGGAAGGTAATAAGATATACGCAAGTCGTTTTCGCGGCCAATCAAGTCTACGAGTTTCTAGTGGGACGAGGTTATCCTCGCATCATGTTCTTTCAAAATCCTCAGATCGTATCTTTCCAGCAAGGCTAGCCAACCCAGGGGTTCGCGTAGACAGGTGTCATTGAGCACAGGTCCCTCGTAAGGCCACCTTACCAAGACATATAATATATAGCAGGAATTATTCGGATACAGTCATCTACTCGTTACGGATGACACAGTATCCGTGGAGACCAGCCGGCGCGTCAAGACAATATCTCAAGGCGGCTGGTGTAACACGATCTCGGGATTCTGCCCTCCCCATGCATCTAGTATATTTAGTTGCCTAGTTTAACCCTAGGTGAAATCTTGGACTCACATGCTGTGGCCTGCATGATTATCCTCCTAATTGTCGTACTCAAGTACGAGTACCCCAAAAGAGGATACATGTCAATCAGTATGTCAACATGTTCTACCCTCCTTGGTGTAATGCATCATTGCAAGTATGCCACGGGGAGTTACGAGTCATTTGTCGAGCATGAACGAGAACTGGGACATTCAGGTACAAGTATCAGGTAGGAACACTTTGTTCACCGGGGTTACATTAGTACTCATATCATGCTCAGGACAAAAGACGTAAGGATATATAGCATACACAAACATTTACATATATATATACAATATAATATATACATATAAAAATATAAGGTATAGGGGAGCCCAAGTCAGAGCGCGCTCAAGTCAGGCTACGCTCAGGTCAGCCTACGCTAAGGTCAGCGTATGCAAGACATACGCTTTCAAAGGGCAGCGTATGTACTTCATACGACTCCTCTTTAACCAAGTGAGCGAATGCAAGACATACGCTCCAAAAAGGCAGCGTATGGACCCCATACGACTCCTTGTCACCCAAGTGAGCGTATGCAAGTCATACGCTCCCAAAAGGCAGCGTATGGACTCCATACGACTCCTTGTCACTCAAGTAAGCGTATGCAAGTCATACGCTCCCAAAAGGCAGCGTATGGGGACTGCGCTGCGCTAAAGAGCGCGCACAACTCAGTGGCGCAAGCTAAAAAGCTCGCGCACTGCTCACTATCTTCTCCAAACAGCAAGAACTCCATAGGTTGAACCCAAAGCTTCAAAAGTCCATAACTTGGTCAAAATAAGTCCAAATCCAACTTTTCAAAGGTCAAAATTGGGTAGAATAAAATTCTCTACAACAGGGAACCATCAAAACTTGAAAATAATAAAGTTTGCTAGATCAAAACCAAGAAGATCCGAAAATGGTTAAAACCTAGATCTACAAAAATTAAAGCTTCAAAATGGAAAACTTCAAGTTCTAAACTAGTATAGAATGAGGAGAAGAACATATTTTGGCAAATAATTTTATAAGAAAACATCAACAACATTTATGGATCCCTCTCTTGAGCAAGTTGGTACTTGCCTTGGTTGGTGGAGGAAAGTAAATAGAGGAAATAAATGAGAGGAGAGAGAATGAGTTGAGTTATTATATAGAATTCTTGAACCCATGGGTTCATGATGAACCATTGGTGAACCAAGAATAGGTTACCCAAATGAGCCAAAACTGTAGGCCCAAATACAGAAAATAAATTATGAAATAATATTTTATCGAATATTTTGGGAAATGCATGAAAAAATACTGCATAATAAATATAGTATAAATACAAGGTAAATACAAATTATCGGTTTACGTATTAAAATACGTATTTCAGGATCGGGGAGTGACATCTCTACCCTTCTTAGAAAAATTTCGTCCTCGGAATTCCAGCCAAGATAGGATAGTGAAATCAGGGCAAGCAAGGCACAATCATATACAAGTTAACTATCATGGCAGTTGTTATCATACATCACAAAGTGCAAAACAAGTAGGTGTAGATAAGCATGGAATCGTGTCAATAAGGCATAAAAAAGTATACCTTATTAGTCAAACAAATGCGGATATCGAGATCTGATCTCGTCCTCGCGCTCCCAGGTTGACTCTCCCGAAGAGTGATGGTTCCAAGAAACACGGACAAGGCTTATCGTCCGATTCTTGAGTACCTTCTCTCGCCGGTCCAAAATAGACACGGGTTGTTCCTCGTAAGTTAGGTCGGTACCAACGACTAACTCAGAATGATCGAGGACATGACTCGGATCCTGGGACATATCCACGTAATTGGGACACATGAAACACATCATGTATGCCAGTTAACGAAGGCGGAAGGGCAAGTCGATAAGCCACATCGCCTACCCGAGCGAGAATCTTAAAAGGACCAACGTATCTTGGACTAAGCTTTCTCCGGGTTCCAAATCTGATGATACCCCGAGTAGGCGAAAATCCGCAGAAACACTTGGTCGCCAACTCTAAACTCTAGAGGCCTACGATGCTGATCTGCCCAATGACAATGTCGGTCCTGTGCAACTCGAAGGCGCTCTCTGACCAACTTAACTATCTCCACAGTCTGCGTGATCATCTCTGGCCCCAACAACTTCCGTTCTCCGACGTCGTCCCATGCCAAAGGGGACCTACACTTCCTTCCATACAATGCTTCGAACGGGGCCATCTGAATGCTAGCCTGATAGCTGTTGTTATAGGAGAACTCTACTAGATGAAGGTGATCCTTCCAAGATCCGCCAAAATCCAAGGTACACGCCCGTAGCATATCTTCTAATGTCTGAATGGTTCTTTCTGATTGCCCGTCAGTTTGTGGATGATAAGCAGTACTAAATCTTAACTTGGTTCACAAACTTTGGTGTAAGCTCCGCCAAAAATGGGAAGTAAACCGCGTATCCCGATCTGATACTATACTTACTGGAACACCGTGCTGCCTTACTATCTGCTTCATGTACATTTCTGCTAACTGCTCAGTAGTCTGTCCAACTCGGAAGGGAAGGAAATGAGCGACCTTCGTGAGTCGATCTACTATTACCTAGACTGCATTCTTACCAGTCGGAGATCTAGGTAAACCGATCACAAAATCTATCGTGATGTGCTCCCATTTCCATTCTGGGATAGGAAGCGGCTGTAGCAACCCTGCTGGTCTCTGCTGCTCGGCTTTCACCTGCTGACATACCAGACACTTGGATACAAATCTCGCTATCTCTCTTTTCATGCCATTCCACCAAAAGAACTGCCTGATATCTCGATACATCTTCGTTCCTCCTGGATGAATAGAGTAAATAGAACTATGAGCTTTGGACATAACTTCTTGCCAAAGGTCTCCACTCGGTACACAGAGTCTGTTTCCAAACCTGAGCGTACCATCTTCATGAATCACTAACTCCTTCCTACGGCCTGATTCACACTCCGACCGCAACTTCTGAATCTGTGGATCTCCTGCTTGTGCTGCCTTTATCCTCTCTACTAAGGTTGACTGAATCTGCATACTGGTCATTCTTCCTATATCCCTTGGCAAAACTACTTCAATTCCCATACTCTGAAGGTCTTCTAGAATATGCTTCTGCGAGGTCAAGATAAAGGCACTAGCCTCTCCTGCTTAGTGCATCTGCAACTATATTCGCCTTGCCTGGATGATACTGAAGATCTAAATCAAAATCCTTCAGCAGTTCTAACCATCTTCTTTGCCTCATGTTCAAATCTCGCTGCGTGAATACGTATTTCAAACTCTTATGATCAGTATAGATCTCTACCCGATCCCCGTATAAGTAATGCCTCCACAACTTGAGTGAAAACACCACAGCTGCTAACTCCAAATCGTGAGTCGGGTAATTCTTCTCATGGTCTCGAAGCTGCCGAGACGTATATGCTATCACCTTTCTATGCTGCATCAATACACATCCAAGACCCTTCCCTGATGCGTCACAATATACTGTAAAGCCTCCCGCTCCTACTGGAAGCGTCAAGATCGGGGTTGAGATTAATCTCTTCTTCAATTCTTCAAACGATGCCTGACAGCTAGCTGACCAAGCAAACTCTACGTCCTTGTGCGTCAAACGCGTTAAGGGCACAGAGATCCTGGCAAAGTCCGCCACGAACCTTCTGTAGTAACCAGCTAATCCTAAGAAATATCGCACTTCTGCAACCGTTCTCGGGACAGGCCAATGCTCTACGGCCTCAATCTTCTTCGGATCCACTGACACTCCTGCTCCAGAAATTACATGTCCCAGGAATGAAATATGGTCTAACCAGAATTCACACTTGTCGAGCTTCACATAAAGTTGATGCTCCCTCAATGTCTGCAAGACAGTCCTAAGATGTTTCTCATGCTCCTCTTCACTGCTGGAATAGACAAGGATATCATCTATGAACACCACCACAAATTTATCCAAATACGGCAGAAAGATGCGGTTCATTAAATCCATGAATACTGCAGGGACGTTGGTTAGTCCAAAGGGCATTACTAAAAACTCATAATGCCCATATCTAGATCTGAATGCTGTCTTCGGTATGTCTTGCTCCCGGACTCTTACTTGATAGTATCCCAACCGAAGATCGATCTTAGAAAACACGCTGGCCTTGCTCAACTGGTCAAACAGGTCATCAATCCTTGGTAGCGGGTACTTATTCTTTACTGTTACTGCATTCAGCTTGCGGTAGTCGATGCACATCCTCGTCGACCCATCCTTCTTGGGAACTAGAATCACTGGCGTGGCCCAGGGAGATTTACTGTCTTGGATGAATCCCTTAGACTTTAACTCTTCCTCATGTTGATACAACTTATCCTGTTCTGACGGCGACATTCTGTAAACTCTGTCTGCAATAGGCCTCGTTCCAGGGTTCAACTCAATGCTAAATTCTACCTCTCTGACTGGGGGTATCCCTGGGAGCTCATCAGGGAAGACGTCGAGAAAATCTTCGACCACTCTCAGAATCTGTCCTGGCTCTGACACTGCTGCTGTGATGACGCCTCCGGCCTGATTCTTCAAGGTTCGAGTAAAGATGAACTGTTCCATCCCAGGAACGCTGAATATGACCCTACCTCCTCTACAATCAATTGTCGCATGACTGTCTCTCAACCAGTCCATGCCAAGAACAATATCAAAATTCCCCATAGGGAATTCAATCAATGATGCGGGCAGTAAATGCCCACACACCTCTACCGGACATGAAAAGTGCACTCTGCTCACTTCTACGAGCCCATTATCGGTGAGTATATCCATCCTCTTCGGCAATGCCTCAAACACTAGTCCAATCCGTGTAGCATATTGTGCAGAGATGAATGAATGAGTAGCACCTGAATCAAATAATGCTACAGCGAGAAATGAGGATGACGAGAATTTTACCTGCCACCACGTTACTAGACGCTAGAGCCTCTCCCAAAGATAATGTGAGAGCCTGGCCCTGGCCCCGCGGAGCCCCTTGTTGCGGCCTTCCTCGACCATGTTGTTGCTGCCTCTGAGGGCCTTCGGCTTTCTGTGCTTGGCGAAACATCTGAGCCTGCGTTGGTAGACGCTGGGCTAGGGGCCTCACTGCTAATACTGGCCCTCCACTCGGGGTTGCCATCGGGGCTTGCAACGCTGGAAACTGCTGAGCTGGCCCTCCTAGCCTCTGCATCACAGGACAAGTGGAGATACGGTGGTCTGAACTACCACACCTCAAGCATAAGCCATTCGCTGACCGACACACCTCCCTCGTGTGCCCTGTCTTCCCACAGAATGTACAGTCCTGGGGTGCTCCCTGACGTTGGTGTTGGTTCCTCGGCTGCTGGTGCCGAACTGGCGCTGTATTAGTTGACACGGCCGTCCTCCGCGACGCTCCTGCATCATGAATACGTATACCGGGTGCTGGTGCCGATGTTCGCTGCATCACTCCTCCTCCACCTGGGAATGAGATCTCTTCTGACCTCCTGTCCTCGATGCCAACCTCTGCTGGGTAAGCTCGTGCCTCCGAGCGGCCGTCAAAACAGCGTCAAACATCTGGTAGTCGTGTCCCTCCACAAGCTGTAATAGTTCCAAATGAAGTCCCTTCTGGAACCTCATAGCTTTCTCTGGCTCCGTTGCCACCATTGCTAGGGCAAAACGGCACAATCTGCAGAACTCTGCTGCATACCCATCTACGGTCTTGCCTGCTTGCTTGAGACTAATAAACTTCTGCTGGAGCTCATATCGAGCTACTACGCCAAAATACTTGGCCTTGAATCTTTCACTGAAGGTGGTCCAACGAACATGACGCCTTATACCAACTTCTTCTGATGCCCACCAGTCGCGGGCAAGATCCTGAAGTACCAATTTGACCTGATCAACCTTCTCATCATCTGGAAACCTTGGCTGCCACAAGAATGGCTTCGATGTCTTGAATCCATGCATCCGCAGTGATGGCATCCTCCGTGCCGTCAAAATACCTCGGGTTCAAGCGACGGAACCTTCTTGATGCTCCCGAGTCAACCTCGGCACTCCTCTCAAGAGCTAACTGAATCCCTTGGTTCAGCAACACGTTCTGCTCCTGCTGCTGAGTCTGTTGCTGTTGGTGAGTGACAAGAATCCCCCGGATGACCTCCAGGAGTGCTACGACATCTGGTACTGCCGTCGCTGCTGGTGCTGCATGAGTTTCAATAACCTGCGGCTACACTGCCTCTGGTTCCATTTCTGTTCGTGTCCGCCCTGGGGAAGGTTCTCTCCCCTGCTGGTGCCCAGTCGAGCCATGCTCTCGCTGCTCTTCCTCTTGGGCCTCACCCGCTACTGAGAATGAAGCACCCCTATGGAGAAAGATATAAGATTATCAAGTCCGAACAAGGAAGATTTCGAGGATGCAAGTCAGGTTAGAGGTCAAGGCAAGGACATAGAATTCGAAATAGAATTTCAAGAGGAACAAGTTTTGATTGAGACTCCTAATAATTCGCAATACCCCACAAGTCTAAAAATAGACCTGCATGGGCCACCACTAAAACCTTATCACGCTCCAGTACCGAAATACGGAGACAGACTAGGCCAGCTACTCCATATAAGGTACGTAACGTCATACGGCGATCGTAGGCTGTAGAGAGACTAAGGGGTACATGCTACTATCAAGTCTCCTATGGTCCCACAGAGTTCTATGTCTCAATCAATCAAATCACATCAGCAAATAAATGAACATTAAAGATAAAGTAGTAAGGCAGTCCCCGACGCTTCATCAAAATGAT
This sequence comes from Iris pallida, assembly GCA_029216955.1. Classification (NCBI taxonomy): domain Eukaryota; kingdom Viridiplantae; phylum Streptophyta; class Magnoliopsida; order Asparagales; family Iridaceae; genus Iris; species Iris pallida. The sequence goes on along the minus strand of JANAVB010024600.1, from coordinate 1,201,264 downwards.
CATGAGAGACTAGCTTTATAATTTAGCTATCTCAGAGAGTCAGGAGTACAAAATTATACACAGCTGCAGTCTGTTTAATTACAATTATGTAATGACACAAAATATCAAGTAATTCGGCTAACAGGTGCCGGTGGCTAAATGTCGTACAAAAATATAAGCAGGAGTGGTGGAGAAGAAACCCACTCGAGTTCCCGAACCGCCATGCTCCTAGTATGCACCATGGATGTAAGGGAGGAAGATCGTGTCCTCTGGCTCTGCTACGAGATCTGGCCAAACAAAACCAGCGGGGTCAGCCCCGAATAGCAAGTACCGCCAAAGGGGTACAAGAGTTAAGATTAAAAACCCAGATAATAGAATGATTGATAATAGTAATACTTATGCAACTATTATAGGGTAGCGCAACATCCTCGAACCCATATGGCACCCTTACAACCAAACAAGGACAAAAGGTGCCGCATGGAGTCGGGACGTGTCGTACTCTATAACTTTCACATAAGTTAAAAGGTATAAACAATAAAATCTCCTGATCGTGACTTCGGTCGATAGCCTATCGCAGCACAATAACCAACCCAACAATCAAACAAGAACATGGGTTGGATCATGTACCATGATAGACTATGTTCCTCAGTCATTCACAGAAGTAGCACTTCACAACCTAGAATAAGTCTTCCATTCATAACTTCGGTCCACAGCCTGTCATAGTACGATAACCAATCCAACAATCAAACAAGAACATGGGTTGGATCACGCACCATGACAGTCCGCTTCCCTCAGTTATTCACGGAAGGTAATAAGATACATGCAAGTCGTTTTCGCGGCCAATCAAGTCTACGAGTTTCTAGTGGGACGAGGTTATCCTCGCATCATGTTATTTCAAAATCCTCAGATCGTATCTTTCCAGCAAGGCTAGCCAACCCAGGGGTTCGCGTAGACAGGTGTCATTGAGCACAGGTCCCTCGTAAGGCTACCTTGCCAAGAGATGTAATATATAGCAGGAATTATTCGGATACAGTCATCCACTCGTTACGGATGACACAGTATCCGTGGAGATCAGCCGGCGCGTCAAGACAATATATCAAGGTGGCTGGTGTAACACGATCTCGGGATTCTGCCCTCCCCATGCATCTAGTATATTTAGTTGCCTAGTTTAACCCTAGATAAATCTTGGACTCACATGCTGTGGCCTGCATGATTATCCTCCTAATTGTCGTACTCAAGTACGAGTACCCCAAAAGAGGATCCATGTCAATCAGTATGTCAACATGTTCTACCCTCCTTTGTGTAATACATCATTTCAAGTATGCCACGTGGAGTTACGAGTCATTTGTCGAGCATGAACGAGAACTGGGATATTCAGGTACAAGTATCAGGTAGGAACACTTTGTTCACCGGGGTTACATTAGTGCTCATATCATGCTCAGGACAAAAGGCGTAAGGATATATAGCATACACAAACATTTACATATATATATACAATATAATATATACATATAAAAATATAAGGTATAGGGGAGTCCAGGTCAGAGCGCGCTCAAGTCAGGCTACGCTCAGGTCAGCCTACGCTAAGATCAGCGTATGCAAGACATACGCTTTCAAAGGGCAGCGTATGTACTTCATACGACTCCTCTTTAACCAAGTGAGCGTATGCAAGACATACACTCCAAAAAGGCAGCGTATGGACCCCATACGACTCCTTGTCACCCAAGTGAGCGTATGCAAGTCATACGCTCCCAAAAGGCAGCGTATGGACTCCATACGACTTCTTGTCACTCAAGTGAGCGTATGCAAGTCATACGCTCCCAAAAGGCAGCATATGGGGACTGCGCTATGCTAAAGAGCACACGCAACTCAGTGGCACAAGCTAAAAAGCTCGCGCACTGCTCACTGTCTTCTCCAAACAGCAAGAACTCCATAGGTTGAACCAAAAGCTTCAAAAGTCCATAACTTGGTCAAAATAAGTCCAAATCCAACTTTTCAAAGGTCAAAATTAGGTAGAATAAAATTCTCTACAACAGGGAACCATCAAAACTTAAAAATAATGAAGTTTGCTAGATCAAAACCAAGAAGATCCGAAAATGGTTAAAACCTAGATCTACAAAAATTAAAGCTTCAAAATAGAAAACTTCAAGTTCTAAACTAGTATAGAATGAGGAGAAGAACATATTTTGGCAAATAATTTTGTAAGAAAACATCAACAACATTTATGGATCCCTCTCTTGAGCAAGTTGGTACTTGCCTTGGTTGGTGGAGGAAAGTAAATGAGAGGAAATAAATGAGAGGAGAGGGAATGAGTTGAGTTATTATATAGAATTTTTGAACCCATGGGTTCATGATGAACCATTGGTGAACCAAGAATAGGTTACCCAAATGAGCCAAAACTGTAGGCCCAAATGCAGAAAATAAATTACGAAATAATATTTTGTCGAATATTTTAGGAAATGCATGAAAAAATACTGCATAATAAATATAGTATAAATACAAAGTAAATACAAATTATCGGTTTACGTATTAAAATATGTATTCCAAGATCGGGGAGTGACACTATGTACTGGGATCTTCAGTGCATCTAGCATTGTCTTTGGCATGATGCTGAGTGCTGACCCTGGAACTATCAGAATACGATCGACTTTCATCGAGTCGACATATCCTGTATAGTATAGAGGACGGTCATGCCTATTGTCTTCCATCAGCATATCATCCTGTGTGAAGGTAATATTTGGAATTAACTCCAACACACTATGACAATGGATGCAAGAGACAGGCTCTGCTTTCGGCTTCTTTAGAAGGGTTAGGCAGGTTTTTGCCTACATTAGAGCTTCAGTCAGAGTTTTTTGAGTCTCTTTGGAGAGGCACAAGAGCTCGAAGATTGACAGCCTGGCCGGTATATTGCCTAGTTGGGCCAAAATATCAAAGTTGTATGGCTTCTCAAGTCCAGAAGGAGATGACTTCTTCAAAGGTTTGTCGAAACAGACAAGTTGTTTGCCTTTGTCGGCTACCGTCGGCTTGGGAGGAGTAGGTTCTACAACCGGTGAGGATGCAGAAGGGATGTCCTCAGCAGAGACAGGTTGCACTAGAGCAGACTCAGAAGAAGAAGCAGGGTTTTCTTGATTTTTAGGAACTTCCCGTAGGTAGGCTTTCCCTGACCTAGTGCCCAACAGGATTTCCTCTTCAACTATGGGGTCAAAGACACCATATTACAGATCTTTGTTCTACTCTTGGAGCGGTCTTTTTGTTTAGAAGGAGCCTCGAAGTCAGCAACAAGGTCCGGGTGGATCCACATAATCTCACCATTATGAAGGGATAAGGGAACGAGACCTTCACTTCATGGAGGAGGGAGATTCTCGATCTCGAGAGTGGCCTTGGGGATTGGGATGACACCATGCTGTACCATCTGTGGAGGGAAAGTTACCGAACTGTACTGAGACCATGTTCACGGTAACAGTCTTCTCATCTTGTTGAAGAGTGACAACACCAGTGTTGACTAGCTCTTGAATTTTGCCTTTGAGCACGTAACATGCTCGAGTGGGATGCCCAATGAACCTGTGATAAACACAATATTTGGGATGATCAGTCTTACCGACCTCGTTGGGCTTCTTCGGGTCTGGGAGTTGGAGCTTATTGCTTTTGATTAAGCAATCGAAGATGCTCACGGTGTCGTTCTCGTCAAAGGAGTGCTCTACTTTCGGACGAGGTTTTCTTGGTGGAGGAGCAGAAGGAGTAAAAGTAGACGTAGGTGGAGCTACATTGACTGCCAGAGATTCTTTACTCTTCAAATTGATGTTCAAAGTCTCTTTTTCCTTGCCATTATTCTGGCGATTACCGCTACTAGATGTAGGGTGTTCATCGTGGTCGGGGTTAGACATATGTACCCCCAACTGCTAGAACTTGTCAGCGCTAACTTCATCTGTTTTAGCATTGACAATGAATGATGGACAGTCTTAAAATTGAGTTGACCCCGTCCATGTGCTGATAATAGGCAAAAGATTTGCCTTGCAGGTATCTATAGTAACAGCGGCATGAGTTTCAGGAGGCATCTTTAATGCTTCTCGACGGAATCTTTTAATGAAACTCTCAGCAGTTTTATTATGTCTTTGTTTGATTTTGTTGAGGGCCGACATGGTCATGTCGTTGATTCCTTCATAGAATCGTTCCAAGAATATTTGTTTAAGACCCGAGAAAGAAGTGATACAGCCATCAGGCAAGCTTCTATACCAATCGTATGCTACACCGGCTAAACAGCCGACGGATACCCTAGTAAGAAGAGCATCATTTGGCTGAAGTTGAACAGTCATTACCTCAAAGTGGTTAATGAACTGACTCGGAGAAGTGCTGCCGTCAAACAGTGAAATTATGGGAATCTTGTACTTTGGAGGGAATGGGACTTCCTTCCATTCAACCGGATAGGGTTGTTTGATCCCCAATCTTAGTAAATTGTCCTTCTCTTTAAAAGCCTCGAATTGAGTGCATAAGAGTTTGACAGCTTCATTAGCATCTTCCGATAATAAAGAAGGAGCAGGTTGAATTATAGTGTTAGGGGGAGGAACAACGTGATAAGTACTATCCCCGGCTCCTGACTGACTGGGTGTAGGTTGAATTTATACAGGGGTATTTAAGGAGATACTACCCCCAGTCCTGTATTGACAGGTACCGACGATTCTATAATTTATGAATTTACAGCAGGTACAGTCGGTGGTACTGTATGTTGGGCCACGATGATAGAATGCATACTTGCGACCATTTTAGCCATGGTCTTCAGCTTATCCTCCAGTGCAGCTATTCGTTGTTCTTGATTTGCCGAACTAGAAGTATCTGGGTCTTCAGTAACAACGTATGCTGTCACTTCTCTAGGTACAGTAGAAGACACTGTCTGTTCAGTACTTTCACTGTATACATCATTATCAGAGAAGGAATCATCTCCTGAATGAGAAGTAGGAAGATGACCATAAGGATCTTGGAGAAGATTCTTTTGACCGATTGTGTCTCGGTTTCGAGATCTGGTGTGTTGAAATACTCCTTCAGAGGATTCTTGGAGTAAATCCAGATATCGTTGACTAGGCTTACGGGGCTGCCGTGTTTGGAGCACTTTCTACCCCCAGTGTCTTGAGAAGCCATGTTGACGGAAGCATACAACACTTCGTCTTCATCTTTTGACATAGGTTCAAAAGTTGTAAAATTCAGACGATCGAAGATAGATCGTTTTATTGTCTGGCAACAGCACTGGATGACAACCTTGTGATTACAATAGTATTCAAGTGGTTGAAGTGGAGGTGTCGAGATATTGTCCCGCTTTTGCTTGAGGTGCTCTCGGAGATCATGAACAATGACGGGACGAGAAGAAGTTTGAGGGACATGTTCTTTGACCACATTCGGAACATGGTTCCGATTATTCAGATGTTTTGTCCCGTGAGTATACAAGGAAGTACTCACTTCATTAGTATAGGTATCAGGATTTTTCATCGTGGAAGTTTGCCTCTGATGCAGGTTCATCTTCGGCATTGGCTGCTTGTATTTTGCCGAAGTTAATGTAGACCGAGGTCTATTGAGATAATCCCGTAGATCAGCAAACTCACCCCCAGGGGTTTTTGTCTGAGATACCAGTAATTTCCCTTGCTGTGAGCAGGATATCCGGAGAATTGGGAGATCTTGGAGTTCTGCTACTGGAGTAGGCAGAATACCTCTTTGATCAGTACATTTTCCTTTGGCAAGAAGAGAAAAACTCTTGTTTGAGAGAGTTTTTGTACTGATTGGTGCCGAGGCACGTTCAGATTGATCTTCTACGGTAAAAACTGAAGAAGACTGAGAAAAGACCAAAGGACCTTTTCCCTTGTTTTGTGAAGAAGGGTTGGCTAAAGAGCGTTTCCCTCTGTTGTCTTCCAAGTCGTGGAACGAGGAAGTTTGAGAAAAGACCAACGGGCCTTTCCCTTTGTTCCGAGGAGGAGGAGGAACAGTCAACAGACTACCCCCAGTGGATTGCGCTGGAGCAACAGGGTGCTTGGGAAGAGGAGCAGAGTTTTTCCCCTTGCTGTGAGAAGAAGGGAGATTAGCCAAAGGGTTATCCCTATTAGACTGTGCTGGAACAGCTTGTGCAGAGGTTGAAGTGGCAATAGGCGCATTGGTTGATTGCGTATAGAAAGCTTTAACAGATGGCCTTTTGGCCACAGAAACTGTAGTTTGCGCAGCAGGAGTTCTGGCTTCAGTGGATTGCACAGGAGGGAAGGAGGTCACCAACTGCGCTAGGGGGAGAGGAGTCTTGGACTTTTCCATAGCAGCATAGGAAGTAGCTTGCGTGGCAGCAAGAGGAGCAGTACACTGCGCAGGAGCTCTGGCTTGTGCTTTGGTAGCGTGGGTGGTGTTTTGCGCAGGAGCAGAAGTGGCCAGTGGCTCCTTAGCAGCAGAGACAGTAGGTTGCGCAGATGAATACACAGAGGACTACGCAGAGGACTTTGGAGTCCACACTGAACGAACCTTGCTCTTGGCAGAGGTTGCAGTGCGACGAGTAGCCCCGGAGTTGATCATCGCCTCGTAGGCAGTTTGGTTGACCTTCACAACCAGCGTCTTCTGCGTCTTTCCGATAGACGCAACGTCACATTGAGTTGTCACTTCCTCGTCGGAGGAGAAAGTCGTCCCCAGCAGAGTCGCCATTTTGTTTGCAACTATTGTTCTCAATTTTCATACACATATATCTACGCTTTTCTTGCGGTTCCATCCCGAACCATCCGCCTAGGCAGGGAGGTAATACCTTTCCTTGTTGACCACAAGAGCCAGCTGAGTTCGATAGTCGTCTCAGATATTGTTATGATACACCACTCTACTTTTATTTTTTAAATTTAATTCTAGTGATGTATAACGAAAATATTGGAGGAATGTTAAGGTTCACCAATGTACATGTAGTGGATGCTGAAAGTCTCAAACATGAAAGTGCTCTAAAAAAATGCTACTTTCAGTAAAGTGGTCCCAGCTTTCATGTTTGGTTGCAGCTGCCATTGATGGAGCCCATAGGCCCAGTAGGGTCATATGACCCCACTCATTATATATATATATATATATATATATATATATAATCTATATATATATATATATATAATATATATATAT